>ML301077.1:3820-41135 GCA_005239505.1 Nicotiana paniculata
CTCAGTGCAATTGGTGCATTAATGTATCTTGCTAATGCTACAAGGCCTGACATAGCATTTTTTGTTAATTTATTAGCAAGATGTAGTTCTTCTCCTACACGGAGACATTTGAACGGGATTAAGCATATATTGCGATATTTAAAGGGAACTCTTGATATGCGTTTGTTTTATGCTAACAAAGATATTGCAGATCTTGTTGGTTATGCAGATGCAGGTTATTTATCTGATCCCCGTAAAGCTCGATCTCAAACTGGGTACATATTTACTTATGGAGGTACTGTCATATCATGGCGCTCCACAAAGAAATCTATTGTTGCTACTTCTTCAAATCATGCTGAGATAATAGCTATTCATGACGCAAGTAGGGAATGCGTATGATTAAGATCAATAATTATTTTTATCTGAGAAAAATGTGGTTTGGAATGTGAGAAAAGACCCACAATTTTATACGAAGACAATGTTGCATGCATAGCCCAATTGAAAGGAGGATTTATAAAAGGTGATAGAACGAAGCACATTTCACCAAAATTATTCTACACACACGATCTTCAGAAAAATGGTGACATTGATGTGCAACAAATCCGTTCAAGTGACAATCCGGCAGATTTATTCACTAAATCTTTGCCACCTTCAACTTTTGAGAAGATGGTATACAAGATTGGAATACAGAGACTCAAATATTTGAAACAAGGTTTTCATCAGGGGGAGTAAAATACGCGATGCACTCTTTTTTCCTTACTAAGGTTTTTTCCCAAAGGGTTTTCCTTATAAGATTTTTAATGAGGCACCTAGCAATGCGTATTACTAAATATGTGCACTCTTTTTCCTTCACTAGGACTTTTTTCCCACGAGATTTTTGCTAGTAAGGTTTTAATGAGGCACATTATCTTTTAATGAACATCCAACGGGGAGTGTTATAAATATATATTATATAATGGATGTTCATTTAGTACTCCGTTGTAAATAAGCTTCCTGAAGAAGCTTATCCATATGGGACGTTGCCGTAAATATGTTTATCTATTTAATACTCTATTGGAAATAAGCCTCCTGAAGAAACTTATCATTTTGGTACTCCGTTATGGATAAACATTATCCTCAGAAGAAAATTATCTAAATCTGGTACAATAGCAATTTACAAGCAACTTACAAGTAACTTGCAGTACCAGCTTACAGCAGCAGCTTGTAGTACCAGCTTACAAGCAGCTTACGCAGCAGTTTGCAGTAACAACTTACGCATCAACTTCCTTTCTTGTATAAATAAAAGAAATTTCAGTTCATTATGTACATCAATTTGAATGTTCAATAATATATCAGTTTCTCTCTGCACTTGACGGTCCTTATTTTATAACAAATCCTATATTTTATATACCAAAATTATAATTCTTTTCCCCAACTAGGGTTCTTGTTTCTCCCTCTCTCAAACTGATCAATGACTGATTCTAACTCCTACTTTCCTCCCGATCTTTTGGTCGAAATCCTTCTAAAACTTGCTGTAAAATCCTTGCTCCGTTTCAGAGCTGTCTCCAAATCATGGAATTCCCTTATCAGCAGCCCTGCTTTCATCTCCACACACCTCAACCAAACCCCAAAAACCTCCACCCTTCTTCTTAGGCGTTACGATACTCACAATAAAGAATATTATTCACTATTTCAAGACTGTAAAAATCGACCCTTTTCCTTGGATTTCTCATCACTACTGAATTTCCCATTCAATTTCCAACTTGGGTATTTCAGAATAGTTGGTAGCTGCAATGGAATCATGTGTTTGTGTGATGATTTTTTCGCTGACGTAGGGAATGTTGTTATAATTCTATGGAACCCTTCTATTCAAAAGTTTACAACTTTACCCTTGCCTTTAATTAGTCCTAAGTCACCCCACATGTTTGTACTTGGATTTGGTGCTGATAATTCATCTAATAATGATGATGATTACAAGTTGGTCAGACTTGTGTATCATAAGAAGGATGATGTATTTTCTAGGCATAATGTTCCTCCTGAGGTTGAAATTTATTCACTCAATACTGGGGTTTGGAGAAGAGTGATAGGAGTTTAGAATTAAGCATTGTATGGTGGAGTTTATGTGGTCTCAGGCTTTTGTGAATGGAGCTGTCCATTGGATTGCATATGATGTGGGTGAGAATGGTGGCGTTCGGAGTTTAATTATGTATTTTAGTATAGCGGATGAGGTGTTTGGGGATATTATGTTACCGGATGCTTTAGCTGGTCAAATTGCAACGAATTTATCGATCATGGTGTTTGAGGGCTCCCTTGCTGTTGTTAAGTATGAGAGGGAAATAGATGGTGGTTTGTGTGAAGTATGGGTGATGAAGCGGTATGGTGTTTTGGAATCTTGGACTAGATTTTATAGTATAAATTTGGATGATATGGAGAGAGTAGTTGGATTTAGGAATAATGGTGAAGTTTTGTTTTCAACTAGGCGCTATGAGCTGGTTTCTTATGATCCAAATAGTGGACACAAGAAGGATCTTGGTATTCGTGGGAGTTCCCGCTCGTTTTATGTTCAAAATTACATGGAATCACTTGTTTTGCTTCAAGGGGATAATGTAGTTTCGGATGAGTTCTTGGAAGGAATGGGAAGTTTATGGATTGAAGACTAGCTGGACTATAGAACTTCTTGGTGCAAGAAAGAAGAACATGATTAGAAGGTAAAGTATTTTACCAAGTTCAATCGACATGGGATGGCGCTCTGCTAATTCTGTTTCATGGCACAGTGGAAGTGTAAGATGTTTTATCAAATTTGGTTCAACTAGTTTAGAGCTATCTGATAATTATGACATATTGAATGTTGAACTTTTGCTTTCCCGTTTGTTGCCTTATATTAGTTGTTAGTGCACTCTTGTTGTCGTTTTGATGTATTTCCTGTTTAATTATTGTGATTTCAATCAAGCGACGGACCTTAGGGGCAAAGCCAACCTTATAGCTATGGGTTCGACACAACTCAATAGCTTTGGCTCAAACCATGAATTAGTGTTGAAAAATTTATTGAATATTTTATAAATAGTCTGTTTAGATCCCAGTAAGTAAAAACGATTATGGTCCAGAACCCATAAACTAAAGGTCCTAGCTCCGCCTCTGACAGACCTTGTCTTTTTCTTGGAGAGACCTTGTCGTTTTCCGATTAGCATTTCTAATTTCATGTCTTCCCTGAAGTAAACACCTATACAGGCCAAGTCTTGTCCCATTTGCAATGCCTTCTAGTTCTCTATGTGTTGATTTTGCTTTTCATTGTTATAATTTGAGCTATATGTGGTTAGCCCTTTAATATTTACCATGTCCGGCACTCCCTTTGACCCATAGTTACAGACGATAAGGCTTTCTGTCTCATCGATAGCACTTGAATGACAATTTGCCTAAAGTATATTTGATAGGTGGGTTAATGATCTATTGTCTCTTTTCATTTTCTTGAGCAGATTGTTTATCGGAAACAACCTCTCTACTCCTCCGAGGTAGGGGTAAAGTCTGCGTAGACACTACCTTCGTCCTTCCTCAGTCCCCATTTGTGGAATTTTACCGAATTTTTTTTTTTTTTGTTGTTGTTGTTGTATATTTTGATAGGCGGAATTGCCATACTTCTCCCTGGTACCGAAGTTGGCGTATAATTTAGCTCAATCCAAAAGATAGCCCTGTACAAAATCAGTGCCGCAAAAAGTTAATACTAACATCTATCTTCTTTTCCTCATATACATTTTTCAAGTTTGCACCAAAGGGCCAAAAGTCCTTAGTATCTTAAGTATGCACTGCTGTGACCTTTTCATGCAAAGAGTTCATAAACACGTAAAAATTGCACAGGGCGCCTTATTTAATCGCTCCCATTTAATCTATACTCATATTTTTAAAATTATTTAATCTATACCTTAATTTTTACAACTTTAGACGCCTCATCTTCTTCTTCATGCGACCTTTGTGCTCCTTTCTTCCTCCTTTCTTTTCCTCCTCTCGACCTTTGTGCTCCTTTCTTCCTCTTTTTCTTCTTCTTCTTCTTCTTCTTCCTCTTCTTCCTCTTCTTCTCCTTCTTCTCCTCCTCCTTCTTCTTCTTCTTCTTCTTCTTTAGCACTAGGGTATGAGTTGCGTTAAGTACGTTGTATTATGTTGAATATAAGAACAATAGTCCAAGATCGAATACCTTCGTGGTGAGATTAACTTCTTGGATGCATCTTATTTCATTGTCTTCAATTTCATAGTGGAAAATTATTGGTTGCCTTGGACTGGAGTCCCTTATGCTGGTGGTTTTTATATTTATAAGCAAGAATTTTTTCTTGATCTTTTATCTAATTTGGTTGTTCTTCAGCTAATTCCAAGTCTGAAGTTCTTCAGCGGGTCTGAAGTTTGCACTACAAACGGAAGAATTTCGGACTAATCTGTCTGAAGTTTGCACTATGACGGAAGTCTTCCCGATTGCTTTTGCAAGTTGCTTTGATAAGGCCACACTGTGAAAATTGCTCGGGGCGCCCTATTTGGTCGCTCCATTTAACCTATATAAACATTGCTTAAGCCCACATGGGAATTGCCTACAGCCTCAGAAAACAAACTTTTCTACTATGACTTTTCTTAAATAATTATGGAGGAGCTGAGAGTATATATATCTGTATGCTCTGTTAAGCTTTTGAAACCATTCAATCCCATCGTACAAAGTTCAATCGACTATTTTCTTGTGTTTACGAAGAAAATCACTACACAAGTACACATAAAACCAGCAGAAGGAAACACTATACATTGACTTATGTCTAGATATAGGGGAAACTTCAGCTAAATCATGCTGAAGTTCAGCAAATATAGAACAAAACTTCAGCTAATAGAATGCTTAAGTTCAGCAATTACAAACAAAAACTTCAGCCAACACTAAGTGTACGCGAAAAACTTCAGCTAAAACATGCTTAAGTTCAGCAAATAGAGAAAAAAACTTCAGCTAGTACGACTGTAGGACAAAAACTTCAGCTTATTTAGTGCAAGTATTTACAAATGAACTAAATAACTTCAGCATCTTCTGTTGAAGTTTTTTGAAAAAGCTTTATGACAAAACTAATGAATTCAGGACAAAACTTCAGCTTATTTAGTACTGAAGTTTTTACAAATGAACTAAATAACTTCAGCATCTTCTGCTGAAGTTTTTGAAAAAGCTAAAGTTTACTAGAATGCTGAAGTTTGCGTGATTGCCTTTACTATTTCAGCCCGTATGCCTGAAGTTTACGTGAAAAGTGGGTACGCTTCCAATTTCTTTTGCAAAGCGGGTATAAGTTAAAACGTGACTCAAAAAACGGGTATAGATGCAAATCCCCCGGCCACACTTCAGGCAACATTCTAAAGTTTAAACTTCAGACATAATTGTTTGCTACTTCAGGCCCGTATACAAATGCCCCATAAATCACCCAGTGTTGTATTCTCCTTGTTTTACAAGAGGGTTTAGTGTGAAAGGTAAAGGGAAATAGTATCAACGGTCTGGGAACGAAAAGAATTAAGCTGCAATATATTAGATGAATTATAGCAGCGAGCTGTTATTCATCTAACTTCTTCACTTCAAATAATCTTCAGAATTTGAGAGAAACTCAGAAGCCTCAAATTACGCGACACATCAAATGTATATATTGTATTTCTCATTTGTAATTATATCTTTAGTAAATTTATCATTCGTAGCTATATTTGAATTTTATAGCAAATCCATAAAATAAGGTTAAAGCACTTGCTTAGTTAGCGAAGGTCTTGCGTTCGACTCTCAATAAAGAGCATTTTATTTTTCTGTATTTTTGTGTTTCGCCTTGCTTATATTTGTTCAACGAATATAATCGATACATATTGTATTTGTTGCGCGAATAAATACAGTTAACACAGGTTGTGTTTGATTGCCGTTTGAACACAAATGATACAAGCTGGTAACTACAGTAGCTACGAATAGTAATTAAGCAAATTACAGTTACTAGGCTCTAAATTATAGAGGTTTATGAAAATTCTTCTTTATACTATCACTTAAAATTTCCTCTCATCTATACCTGTCTATTAAGGCTGAAGCATGCAGCAGAAACAACCCAGAGCAATGAAATACTAAAATATAATATCTAGGATTTGAACTCTGTGATTTTGAACCCCTTTTACCATTACAATAACGTCTTTATGTTAAAGGGATGCAACAATCAGACATTAATAATGTCATTTTCAAGCACAGTCAGCCTTTATTATTATTTAAATATAATATCGTCCAAAGTTTTAACAACATTCCTATTTATTTAGCATTTATATACCCTACTATTTTCCAATCAAATAATGAGAGGAAGTGCAATTAGGAAGAACAATTTTTTTTTTCTTTCTGGAAATGGATTTCAGTGTTTCTTGCTTTTGACGTTTATATATTCACATACACGGTTGTCTGCCAAATTTTCTGAAGAGATCTTTCAACTGATTATTTTCGTTTGAATTCATCCATTCACTAACCAAGGTGAAATATATCGCCATTTCAAGGCAACGATAAAGTTCCCATAATATTGCTTTACTATATGATTGACCAAACAACTAAATTTAGGGTGTGTTTGGTACGAAGGAAAATATTTTTCATGGAAATGAGTGGTTTTATCACTTATTTTCCCTTGTTTGGTTGATGAGTGAGAAGCTTTTTCCGAAAAATATTTTCTAGTATTTGGTTACCGAGTAGAAGATATGAAAAAAAGAAAGTACTTTTTAGTTAAAATGAAAAAAATATTTTTTCTATATCATGAAAAAAAAAATACTCATTTGTTGAAATGAAAAAAAAAAATACTATAAATAATATTTTTATTTAGGATGGGGTGAAGGTGGAGGTGAGGTTGGGCTGGGTAGGATGGGGTGGGATGGGTAAGTGGGGTATGGGGGTGGGTTGATGGGGATGGTGAATAGGCCGGGGAAGGTTGAAAAAGAGTTTTGGAAAGTGTTTTTTCTTGTGTTGATAGGGAAAATATTTTTCTCCAATTGGATGAAAATGAGTTGATTGATGAGGAAAATATTTTCAAAACATTTAAGCCAACCAAATATAAAAAAATTAAAAATTATTTTACGAAAAATACTTTCCTTCGTACCGAACACACGCTTAATCAATGATGAAATTGTATGTATTCTCAAACTCCCCACACGCCGAATTTTCAGTCCACACCGAATTAAGTAGGTAAAAAGGTTTGGCACCACAAAAGAGTTTGCTGGAATGGCCGGGATTCGTATACACTTAACGAGAGATTTCGGATTTGAACCTTGAGAATATTAGAACTTTTTCGTAGGCAGTGCCGGAGCCACTCATTGGCGAGGGAGTTAATTGACACCCTTCGTTCAGGAAATTATACCGCGTAGATAGTTAAATATTATATTTTTATGCGTATATACTATGTGTTGACTCCTCTTAATTTTTTCATGTGCTTACTTATTTATATTTTAATTCTCCTTGGTGAAAATTCTGACTCCGCCACTGTTCGTAGGGTTTAGGGAGTTTTTATTCTTATTATGGTCTAATTCAGCGTGAGATTACTTGGTAGATAAATTTCGAATACTGAATAGTTAATGAAAAGATAAAAAATCATTGATGTGCATTTAGATTTTACTACAACCACCATTAGCTTTCATATGGTAGTGACAGACCTAATCCAATATGCAGTATTGGCCTAATAATTCATTTACGATATCAGAAGCAATAATTTTTGTCACATGCAATACTTGTACATATATATATTGATAAGCCAAACCTACTTTCTGTGTATCTTAACCAAAAGTTACAACAATGGCGTCTGTGATTGAGCAATGTCAAGTTCCGCCACCTACCGGCAGTGCAGCTGAGCTCACACTCCCTCTCACATATTTTGATCATATGTAGTTAGCTTTCAACCGTATGCGACGGATTTTATTCTACAAGCTCCCCATCTCCAGATCTGATTTCATCCAAACTATTATTCCTACTCTTAAAGATTCACTCTCCCTCGCTCTCAAACACTATATATCCTTAGCTGGCAACGTTGCTTGTCCACTAAATTCGAGCGATTATCCTAGGTTGCGTTATGTAACAAGGGATTCTGTATCTGTTATGTTTTCTGAGACGGATATGGATTTCAATTATCTCATCCCGAAATTCTAAAGATTTTTATCACTTTGTTCCTCAGTTGGCAGAACCTAAGCATGGATCAGGGGTCCAATTAGTCCCGGTCTTAGCCATTCAAGTGACACTTTTTCCGAATTATGGTATATCCGTTGGTTTCACTAACCATCACGTTGCTGGTGATGGAGCTACTATATTAGGGTTCATAAGGGCATGGGCGTCGCTCAATAAATTTAGTGGAGATGAACAATTCTTAGCTAATGAGTTTATTCCGTTTTATCATAGGTCCGTAATCAAAGACCCTCATGGACAAGTGATGTCAATATGGGATGAGATGCACAAATTTAGCTTGGAGATATGTGACGTTGTGACTCCTCCTGATAAGGTTCGATGTACATTTATTATAACACAGGATGACATCACAAAGCTCAAGAACTTAGTTTTGTCAAGACGACCAAACCTAACTCATGTAACATCTTTCACAGTAACGTGTGCTTATGTATGGACTTGCTTGATAAAATCAGAGGACGCGATCAGAGAAGAGATAGAAGAAAACGTAACAGAGTTCTTCGGATGTGTAGCAGATTGCAGATCGCGTCTCAATCCACCACTTCCTCAATGTTGACTTAGCAGGAAAAGAAGGTTTTACAATTGCTGTGGAAGTAATTGGAGAAACCATTCAGAAAAGGGTGAAGGATGAAAAAGTGGTTCAAAGAATTTTGCTCCGTAGACATTAAACGGCCGCTTACTATAGGATCACCAAAGCTTGACTTATATGCTGTTGATTTTTGTTGGGGAAAACCAGAAAAGTTAGAGTTCGTTTCTATTGACAATGGTGATGGCGTATCAATGTCCCTCAGCAAGTCCAACGACTCTAATGGAGATTTAGAGATTGGTTTGTCTTTGTCCAAAACTCGAATGGATGCTTTTGCTGCTATGTTCACTCACGGGCTTAGCTTTCTGTAGGAAGCCTGGTTAACATTATATCTTTACTACAAAATAAAGATACATTAAGTGTTCTGGTGGATAAGATGAAACACTTCAAATTATAGCTGCAATAATGGGATGAAGATCAGAATCCTAATCTTTATCGAAATATAGTGTACTGTTGTATTTAAATTGATGTTATCCAAGTGATAAATTGTTACATATAGTCATGATCATAACCCTATTTCGTTGTTGGCTCCTTCTCACTATCGATGCACAGTAAGAAATTACTGAATGTTGAATCTGTTTTTGCCCTTATATCTTTTATTAATTATTATTTTTTATTTGATGCCAGAAGTACGAATTACCAAGTTTGATTTACCTGTCGATTTTGAAACTACTGGTTACTTGACATATATTACCTCAAATATCCATTATTTTATCACTAAAACAATTTATTGACGTTCATTATATCTCTAAAGCTTCTTGCGAAATTTTGTACTTATTTGTAATTTGATTGTACTTAAATATGTTGCACTTATGATTATACTCTTATTTTATATTCTAGTATCACGGATATGTCTTACTTTTAAAAACAAGCACATGCAACTAATGGCCAAACATAAATTGGCCTCTCTTCTTAATTTATGTTCTTATTTTGGTGTCCTAACACTTAAAACGATCTACAATGGTTTTCCATCTTCTTCATCTACTCAAACAATTCCTACTCAATCTGTTCTTGGCCTTTTACACCCTCCTTCGACCGTCTCAAGCATCAAGAGGTTTATACCAAGTGAATTCACTGACTCCAACTATCAGGACGATAAATGACTAAATCTTAATAGATCGTGGCAACAAAGTTACTTTGCTACTTATAATATCTCGTTATGCATTTAAGTCGTTTGCAAGGAATTTTACCAGCCGCTTCTTAATAAAACTTGATATTTTTTATAAAATGACTGTTATATAGGGACGTTGTTACAGAGATTTTATTTTGTTTGGAGGGGTAGTTGAAATAAGCTCTAATCTTTTAAAAAAAGAACTATCCAACGGTATATGTATAATCAAAGTTGGGCGGCAAAAGCTAGAAAGCAATGGGAACTTATTCGTCAAACTTCCTACGTTTGCTCTCTCACACAAAGCTCTTAACATCCCATGTTAATCAAGGCCGACATGAACAAGCTCTTTCCATTTTCCACCAAATTCACTCTACACTTTCCCTTTCGCTCGATCCCTTCGTATTTCCTCTTGCTCTTAAGTCATGCGCCGCTCTTAACTTCTCTCAGCTCGGCACCACCATTCACGCTCACACATACAAAGCATCTTTTACCTCCAACCCTTTTGTTGCTTGCGCTTTAGTCGACATGTATGGCAAGTGTGTCTCACTTGCGTCCGCGCGCCAACTGTTCGATGAATCTCCTGAGAGAAATGTAGTCGTTTGGAACTCAATGATTTCGCTTTATGCACATTCTAATGATGTTGGCAGCGCGTTAGAACTGTTTCGAGAAATGGATGTGGTACCTAGTTCTTCCACGTTTAACGCGATTATTGCAGCGTTGGCGGAAACAGAGGATGGATTTTTTAAGGCCATTTTATGTTATAGAAGAATGGAAAGAATGGGTCTGAGACCGAATTTGATTACGGTTCTTGCACTGTTACGTGCTTGTCTTGGTATAGCAGATGTGAATTTAATCAAACAGATTCATGGGCATTCAGTACGGAATGAGATTGATCCAGACCCCCAATTGAGGAGCGGATTGATAGAGGCTTACGGGCGTTGTGGGTGTCTTGACAAAGCCCATCATGTGTTTGTCAGTATGAAGAATAGGGATGTGGTAGCTTGGAGTAGTTTGATCTCAGCTTACGCGCTTCAGGGGCAAGCAAGAACAGCACTAGAAATTTTTAAGGAAATGGAAATGGCCAACGTAAGGCCCGATGGGATCACTTTCCTTGGGGTATTGAAAGCTTGTAGTCATGCCGGATTAGCTGATGAAGCACAAATGTACTTTGCTCGTATAAGAGATCGATATGGTGTTGAAGCAAGCAGTGATCACTATGCTTGTTTGGTAGATGTATTGAGTAGGGCGGGAAGATTGCATCAGGCGTATGACGTTATTAGGCGAATGCCAGTGAAGGTGACTGCTAAAGCTTGGGGAGCACTTCTTGCTTCTTGTCGAACTTATGGAGAAGTCGAGCTTGCAGAAATAGCTGGAAGAGCTTTGTTTGAAGTAGAGCCTGAGAATCCTGCTAATTTTGTGATATTGACAAGAATTTATGCGAGCAATGGTCGATTTGAGGAAGCGGAAGGACTCAGAAGAGAGATGATCAGGAGGGGCATGAAAGCAGCTCCTGGTAGCAGTTGGGTAGTTCATCAAGATTGACTTTTCAGTTGTTTTTTTGGGTGGTGGGATTGAGGGTTTCGGCAGAGGCGGATGCAACATTTTGGCACCGGGTTCATATGAACCCAGTACTTTCGACATAGAGCATAAATTTGTGTAAAAGTTCATTAACCCATAATTTTAAAAATATGATGGGTTTAATACTAAGTGAATTCATATAATTTAAATCCTGAATCTGCCTCTAATTTTTGGAGGTAGAAGAAATGTTGCAGCCAAGAGCTCTTCCCCAACTAAAAAGGCAACTGGTGAGTGTACTAAAATTTTTGATATAATTTGTACAACAGTTTGAAATATGAATTTGGAAAATCTGCACAAGATAGAAATCTCACTGTTTGTGATGTGTTTTCTGTCACCCTTCATTTCTCAGTGCCTTTCTAAGCACCTTATTCCTCCTCTCATATCCTCCACAGAATATGTATTATCTTAGTATGTTGCACGTGAATTATAGGAAAGTTGGCTGAATCAAGTAAAGCAAATGCAGCTGCAATTTGAACAGTCTTCAGAAATATGGTGCACCTTATGGTTTGCACCAGATAGGGATATTACAAAATGAATGCAGGCACTGAGGCACCTTATCTCAATCGGTGTCCCGCTTCGTTAAAAAATTTCGTAAATATCTATAAGAAAAATAAAAATATGTAGTATATAATGATATATTTATTTGTTCACTTCTTCAAATATTGGCACGGCTTACAAAATTTATTGCATGCACCATTGCATCCTTGGTGCCTTTAACACACTCCATTTTCAAAGATGAATTTTTACACACCAAAACTTATCATTTACACACATATTTGGCGTCTGATCACTTCCAGCAATACACATATCATTAACTTAAAAGTTACGCACTTAAAATTATTCTACCATAAGTGGTAAATTTAAGTACTGGCAGCATTTGGTACATTGCTATGTTAAACAAAAATATTTACAACGAATACTGTGAAAAGAAAAATTAAAGAAAAAATCAAGCATAAAAGAATAATTCCGACCTACCGGATTCGAACCAGTGACCTAAGGATTAGCTGCTCAACCAAACTACAGTCCTCCGCTCTACCAACTGAGCTAAGGTCGGATTTACTTAAGTACCGTTCCAAAATTATAATATGACTACACAAAGAAATGCATGATCCTTTTTCCCAAAAGAAATTGATACGCATGTACTACTTTCAATTTTTAAATGCTGCATTGTTTTCTTCCTATTTATTTTTGGAGTGAATATGAATGGAAACTCAAACTTTTCTAGATTAAAGAGTAGTTCTCTCCATACTCTTTCATGCAGAAGACCTATTCATTTTTATTTTTTTTGCCTCATCGTTTCTATTCTATGTCATCTGACCTGTTTATTAACGTACAAGGGATATTACATTTAAAATCCATAAAGAAAGTAATATAATCTTCTAAAAGTTTTCTCGGTCAAAGAATAATTCACACACGATACTGTATGGGTGAAAAATACCGCGTTACATGTTGACTAAGTCAACATAAAGGAAGCCTTCGGAGACTGTCATGTGTTGTCAAAAGGATACAATGTCCTGACCTCAATGAGTCGACGTCACGAGGAGACAACGCGTCTTCGACGAGGATAAAGTGATGCGATAGAAGGCGAGGATGAGAACGAGGACGAACACTCCTTTTCGGAAAACAGTAACAACTAGTTCTAAGATTACTATTCCCTAGAGAATATTCAGTGAATATTCTTCCGCTTGTACCACAAAGTTCTCCTATTTGCATCTTTATCTATCTGTTCTTCCCCATCCAAAAAGGATCCGAATACAAAAGGCTTATCATTATCCGTCATTGTCAGAAGAATTATCGGAGAATCTCACCTTTTGTGGATGACTTTTATGCATTTATTTACTTAAATGTCATTTATCATTATTTATTGTTAGTTTCCATATTATTGAATCGTTCATTACACCATTATTGCTATCATTTATGGCTATTCAACAATATACGTTGGGTATCTTTAATAAATACACTTGATCTATACTTTGGACATTAATATTGGCTAAGATTAATCTTATTTCATTATAAATTTGATTAAATAAACCTAGATCTAAAGTTTGTGTCATACAGATACTATAAGATACATATGAAAATTAAATTTTAATCTAAAATCAATTGAATTAATCTTTTTTTTCCATTAAAAAGAAAGCTTCAAAATCCTTTGTATCCCTCGAGCATTAGAAATTCAAAAAAAATAATTTTCTGAAATTGCATTTAGGATAAAGTTTATGTAGAAGAAGATCATGTGCTCATGTATACATCAGGGTCATACCATAAAGCAACTAAAGTTGTTCCTTTAGTCCCCCAAATTTGGGGGGCCCATTTTCTATAATAATGAGCTTTTATTTTTTTTAATTTATTTGGAAAACATTGAGGACTATTCAGAAGAAAATTAAAATTTTCACAAAAGAAAAGCCAACATTTTAGCTATATGATTGATTGATCGTTTGGCTTAAAAAATAGGGAAATACGAATAGCTCTATAAATCACTTACATACAAATGAGGAATTGTTATAAAATGAAGACTGTAAAGTAAATAAATCAAAGACAAGTAGAGAGATAGATTGATATATATTCAACTTTCAAACTGATGTAAATAGTGAACTGAAAACTCCTCTATTTATAGAAGAAAGAAAGCAGCTGCGAGGCTTTTCAGGAAGCAGCTGCAAGGCTTTTCTTCAGCTGCTTGTAAGCTGTCTGCATGAGCTGTTTGAAATTTGCCTCTTTAATAAGAAGTTGCTACAAATCATTTCATTGTGTTGCTTGCAACCTGCCTGCATCAGCTGCTTGTAGATAAACTTCAACAGAGTACTAAATGGATAATCTTCAGGAAGATTATCTATAGCGGAGTAATAAATGGACATCTACAATATAATAATTTCATTACACTCCCCCTTGGATGTTCATTAAAGATAATGTGCCTCGTTAAAACCTTACTAGGAAAAATCCTAGTGAAGAAAAAAGAGTACACATATTTAGTATTACGCATTTCCAGCTGCCTCATTAAAAACCTTACAAGAAAAACCTCATGGGAAAAAACTTAGTAAGGGAAAAAGAGTGCAGCGCGTATTTCACTCCCCCTGATGAAAACCTTGTTTCAAATATTTGAGTCTTCGCATTCCAATATTGTATACCATCTTCTCAAAAGTTGAAGCTGGCAAAGATTTAGTGAACAAATCTGCCGGATTGTCACTTGAACGGATTTGTTGCACATCAATGTCACTATTTTTCTGAAGATCATGTGTGTAGAATAATTTTGGTGAAATGTACTTTGTTCTATCTCCTTTTATAAATTCTCCCTTCAATTGGGCTATGCATGCAGCATTATCTTCGTATAAAATTGTGGATCCTTTATCACATTCCAAACCATATTTTTCTTGAATAAAATGAATCACTGATCTCAACCATACACATTTCCTACTTGCTTCATGAATAACTATTATCTCAGCATGATTTGAAGAAGTAGCAGCAATAGATTTCTTTGTAAAGATATGACAGTACCTCCACATGTAGACACATACCGGATTTGAGATCGAGTTTTATGGGGATTAGATAAATAACCTGCATTTGCATAACCAATAAGATATGCACCACATTTGTTAGCATTAGTAAGATACATAAGTGCACCAATTGCACTGAGATAGAGTATTTTAGGACCAATGAGTTACTCATTCTCTTCTAGAGGTCGGAATAGATCCTTATTCACTTCAAGTGATCGAATAATCATTGGTGTACTCAATGGATGCGTTTTGTCCATGTAAAAGCATTTTAAGGCCCTTTCTGTATAGGCAAATTGATAGATAAAGATCTCGTATGCTAAATATTCATTTGCAGACTAAGACAAGGTTTTGTGTTTCCAAGATCTTTCATTTCAATTTTTTTCTTAAGATATTCAATTTCCTTTTGGAGCTCTTCTGGAGTTCCAACAAGATTTATGTCATCAACATAAACAACATGTATAACAAATGCTGATGACATTTTCATTATAAAAATACATGGACAAATGGCATCACTTACGTAACCTTCTTTCAGCAAATATTCACCGAGGCGATAATACCATATGCGCCCAAATTACTTTAAACGGTACAATGACCTTTGCAATCTGATCGAGTACATTTCTCGAGACTTTGAACTATATGCTTCATGCATTTTAAATCCTTCGGGGATATTCATATAGATTTAATCAACTGAGTCATATATGTTATGACTTGCATTTAAATGTCATGACATCTTTAGGTGTCTGGACTGCAGGTCCGATCCTCACAATCTTTTACAATATTGTGCACTATATTGTATCAAATATATCGTCGACGATCATTTTGTATCGGTTCACAAGCGACATAACTTGTGAGATCTCATCACTTTCATTATTTTCAGGTACCTGAACTTCTTTTGGAGTTTCATGAAATGTTATGTCGTGGGCTCTTCTAGAGCTCATTTCCTCCTTATTATGACCATTTTGATTATTTGCTCCTATATTTTTTAAGGATTCTTACTTTTGGAACCGATTGGTCTACCACGCTTCATGCGTACAGTAAACTCAATCCTTCAGGGACTTTAATTTTAATAGGAGCATTCACAGCTGAAATATGATATTTATTTTGGATCAGCAAATGCTTCTGGCATTTGACTTGAATTATCTTTTGAGTGAGGATGATAATTCGATTCATATAGCATATTTTTCAGCTGTTCATTCCATCTCCAAATGTTAGAAAAACTAAATATATCCTCAATCTTCTTTGGGAAATATATCTTTGTGTATTGTGATAGAGAAATTAATCATGTACCACACATCAAAAGTTATTAGATAGTAAAAATATTTGGTTTCTGATCCTAAACCAATTGTAAGGGGAGGACTTATCATATATTTTTGGTCTGATGCATACAAGTGATGTTGTATGCAATTTAGAAAATCTTAGACCAATACATGAAACTTTGTTCTCATAAGCAATAGTTTAGCTTTTAATAGGAGGGATTCAATGCTAAACCAGCTTGGATATAAACCAGCATTATCAAGATGAACTGTCTTGATTTCATAATCTAAAAATTATGCTCTTAACTGAGAAAAGCAATTTCAAATGCCAAACTGCAGGTTGATAATAATCGCACATGTAACCATCTCATATATGCATCTATAAGTGGTTCACATGATAGGTGAATGGTCCCATATCACCTTTTATATATTTCAGATTAGGGTTTTAGTCCCAACTTTAGCTGGTATAATCAATTTATTATGAGAACAAGCAACACAAGAAAATTCTTGAAGAATCTTCCAGTTCTTCAGTTTATGCTTATCTGAATTCTCAAATAGCTCATTCAAAAATGACAAATGAAACTTCAAGTTTATCATGACATATGCTATCTCTTAGTAAACTTCTGGTTTACTATGTCATAAACTTTTGCATTAGTAAACTTCTGATTTACTGTGGCTACTTTTGTATCAGCGAATTCGTGATTTACTGTAGCTACTTTTGCCTAAATAAAACTTCTGGTTTATTGTGACTGTTTTTGTATTAGTAAACTTCTGGTTTACTATGATACATGATGTAGTACAAATTGAATAATAAGGCGGGTAACTTCTCACATACATATTATTTTACCCCCTATGATTGTGAAAACATGAAGATTTTCAATCTTTCAACCATTTGTAATCTCAATATGATAGCCATTTGTATTAGTAAACTTCAGGTTTACTACAACATATGTTTTGACCATAATCATATAATATGAATGACATATTTGTATATAAGCTCTTCGAGAGCCTTCATTTTTATCCACAATCTAATATTATTTGTACACTACTGGTGTCATGTGTCTTCTAGACAAAGAATTAGCTCTTCGGCAGTTTTTGATAAATTTTGTACTACTGAATATCGCTCAGACACTTCTGGTGACATGAGAAAAAAAATCATAATCAAATGAACAATAGAAAGATAATACTAAATTTATAAATATAAGAATCTAAGAATTTCAATATTTTTACCACCAACTTTGTGACAAATGTCTCCTTCAGGGAGAAACGCTATTAACATCTGAATATTTTATATCGAAGCGGCAACCACATGGTCATTACATCCTTCAGGGAAAGAAACATAAGCTGTTATTTCCTTCGGGGAACTCAATAACTAACTATAATATATTGATGTGGTTGCAGTAGAAAATATTCTACAAGAATGTTTTTACCTTAGAGTGATATTCAATAAAATTATCCAAGATTTTTTACGTACAACAGGTACGTGCGACAATGATTTTTATACCACAAAATAATATTTATATCCTCTGTTATTCTAGCTCTTCAGGAGGTGAGTTGTGGTATTTCTTCATTCACTCCAGGGAATTAAAATATGCTTCATAAATAACTTTGAATAGCCCATTATTTTGTTTAAGCACATAAAGACACAATTTCATAATATTTTCCTACTTCAGGAGAAAAATCCAATTGTTTTACTACTCCAGGAGCAAATTCAAAATACGAAATATTGAGTATATATATTCTCTCAATCATATTACCTCTTCTGGAGGTGAATCGTAATATATTCACATTAAGAGCATGTTCATATTTACAAGCTTTATTAATATCGTCACATTCACTTCATGGAATGGATTAATATTATATAAAGTTCTCTTCCTTCAAGAGATGGAGCATAATTATCTGAACGTGCAATAACCACATTAAATTGTGATGGCGTCTGACCTCTTTTAATATATTTTCTACTTCAGGAGCAAATCGAGGTATGTATATAATAGAGAGAAATTTTCTCTAACTTATCTTCATTGTAACCATAGCAAGCCTAAATTATCACTTCTGGTGGTCATAGGTATATACCACTTCTGGTGGTTAACAAAATTTTGTTACAATGAGATATACGAAACATCCAACCACTTCTGGTGATCGTACGTTTCTTATGAATTCTACTGGAGTTCAAGCGATGCAAATTTGATGTCTCTTTGCAATTTTGTTCTTCGGGAATAAATTTGTGGCATAAATTGTCAAGTGAACCAATTATGCTACTTAGAGCCAATGGACAAAAATCATATTGTTAGTAGCAAAAAAAAAAAGGAATGTCTGATATGTAATAAGTACTAACCTTTTGAGTGGAACTCTTAATTATGGCGATTGGATCTGATTTATATCCATAAACTTTTGCAAACTCAACTCAACAAATAGTTAGTATTCAACAATATACGAAAGTGCAAAAATTAATGTCAGAAGTCCTTTGCTACAAACCTACTTCAAGATAGCAAAGCAGCAAAGAAAAATAATTTATCGTTCATAAAGACAAAGTGATATAACAAAACCTTTAAGCCAAACATGGAATCATTTCCATGCTTACTTTGCTAATATGAAATAAAATACTGACGCCAAAGAAGTATCAATCGTTCATACCACTGTAAAAAGGGTAGAAATCCATGAATACAACCATTTAATTTTACTTACAGTGAGAACCGATGCCTTTCGACGAGGATAATTATGGTAATACATCTTTCAAAGTAAGTGTTCAAGGCAGAGTCTCGTGCTGATAACGTATTATAAAATAAAGACTGTAAAGTAAATAAACCGAAGACAAGTAGAGAGAGAGAGATTGATATATATTCAACTTTCAAACTGATGTTAATAATGAACTGAAAACTCCTCTATTTATAGAAGAAAGGAAGCAACTGCGAGGCTTTTCAGGAAGCAATTGCAAGGCTTTTCTTCAGCTGCTTGTAAGCTGTGAGCAACCTGCCTGTTTAATAAGAAGTTGTTGCAAATCATTTCATTGAGTTGGTTGCAACGTGCATGCATCAGCTGCTTGTAGATAAACTTCAACAGAGTACTAAATGGATAATCTTCTTTAGAAAAATTATCTATAACGGGATAATAAATAGACATCCACAATATAATAATTTCATAACAGGAATGGATTTGGTAAGGAAAATTATTGTTCCACTTTTTAATTTTTTTAATTAGGAAACGTGTTAAAATTTTACACTCTCTTTCTTGATTTATGCAAGAGCTACAATCTTTCATTTTACTTTTTCTATCGATTTACATACTTAGTCTTATATTCTTTCTTACTTTTTCTAAGATCAACTATTCGTTGTCCAAATCTTCCGATTGCTTCTATAAAAATATAGTTAAATACCTTCCTTATAATACATTGTATCTCATTTTCTGTTCTTTCTCATGTTTAAAGCTTGCAGGAAATATTTGAAGCAGTATTACGAGATTTGGAATTAATTCTTCAAACTTCTTGAATCGAGTTCTTTTATTCTAACTTCTTAGTATCTTTTTATTTTATATTTGTAATTTTTACTTCATTGGTATATTTTTTAAATATTTATTAGAATTTAAATATGACAATTAGAAAATATAAATCTTGTTATCCCCCAAAAAAATAGAATTGAAATATACATCTCAAAAAGGAGATCTTGATAAATTTTCGCAAACAATAAAATAACTAAATTAGAAACTATAGGGGAGTGTTTTTCGAATGAACAAGTCACTAACCTATTAGAAGAAGTCTATTATAAAAACTAATTAATAAATTGCATCTCAAAAATTTAAAAATAATTTCTAAATAAAAATCTCCATTAAATTTATTATTAAAGGGCCTCAAATTAAACTTTGGTTTTAGGCATCTGAGGGTTGTCCTCTGTACAAAATTAATTATGTCTCACCCATATAGCCAGAAATATTCTAAATGGCATTCCTCCGGGCAGGAAGGAAGATTTCTAGGTGGCTCATTTTATATCTCACTTCGTTTTGGGCACAGATCATGTTTAACCAATGTGGAGAATGCTATGTAATGAGCTTTGTCTGAGTATAGTCTGAAACTTGTAATCTAACTCAGACAATAAATATTTTTGTGACAATTTTTTCCATTAAATTCAAAATAAAAACTTAAAATAAATTATTACCAACTATTTTTCTCTAAACAAACAAAAAGAGATAATTTGTCATACAAAATTGAGATAGAAAGGGAAGTACTAATAGTTTTTGGTGGTTCAAGAATATAAAGGGGGACTCAATAAACAAATAAGTCGTTGTAGTATAGTGGTGAGTATTCCCGCCTGTCACGCGGGTGACCCGGGTTCGATCCCCGGCAGCGGCGTTTTTTTAATTTTAAATCAGTCTTAATCAGATCACTTTTTTAGTTTTTTTTTTACAAAAGACTGCTTTTTTCGTTGAGAACTACCATCAATATAATAGAAACAAAATAAGCAAATATCGTTGAATTTGTTATAAATAGTATTTTATTTATGGTGAATGTCTATATTTTAGAAAGATTTTAGGGTTTGTTACTTGTTGGCTAAATCACTTTTTCTCTATAAATAGAAGGGTCTTATTCCATTGTAATTGATCCCAAAATCAATAAGAATTCTCTCTCTATTTTGTTTTGCAATACTCTTTTTCTTCTTTTATTGTTTCATAACACGTTATTAACACTAGACTCTAACCAATTGAGCAGAAACTTTGGGATTAAGCATAATGATTGTCAATTGTTCTATTAACTTCCTTCATGATTAAATTTTGGATTTAAAGTAAGTATTTTACTTTATTTTTCTCTTTTAAATTCTTGACATTCTATAATTTAATTTTAAATACAAGCAAAGACGATAAATTTTGATTGTAACTCTAATGGAGTTTGAAAGAAATTATTGTTGGTATTACTGTGTTCAAAATTAGAAAAATCAGAGAAGTAAGGAAACATTAGTTCATAAACAAATCGTAAAATAATTTCGAGCCCACTGAATTCACAGTGTGTCCTTAAGGAATTTAATTCACTCATTGTTCCTCCCAAGATAGAAAGGAATGACTATTCTGTGATAGCGGCACTTCAAATCACAAAACTTCAGCAAACGGAGCAAATCACACTTGACACTTATGCTTATTTAGAAAATAATGCAACAACGTAGAAAAAAAAGGGAGATGATTTCAGATTTTCCATGTATGAAAAATGAGGCCAAGCCTCTAAATTTATAGACAATGAAAGGGTGAGATGAAGATGTGCAATCCAATAGGTACCTCTTCCATTTTCCATTCACACGCCTTAATAAAAACACAACAATTATAACCACCCAAAGTGGTAAAATTTCTATGTCTTGCCATGATCAAATTCATGTATGATTGTGGGCAAAGAGCTGGAAACACGTCCTATTGAATTTGCTTCATTCTCATTCCCTTAAGAGAATGTGCTAGCAGTATGTGATAAATGTGAAAGAAGACAAAATTATTACTATGAATGTATCAATGGATGTGGACATGGCAATAGGCGAAATTATAATCGTTATCATTATGGTAATGAGAAAAATAAGGGTTCTTAAAATAATTCTTCACTATATTTGAAAGTAATGTTTGTCATCGATTTGACATGAGATTTTGTAAATTACACATAGATGATTATGGTCCATTTATGATGTAAATGTGACAGCATGTGATTTATGAATACATATTCATTCTTGGAAGAATATGAACATGCTAGTGGTAGTGAATATATTACACTCACCTCTAGAAGGAGGTCTGAAATGAAATAAGAAAATAATTTCATTATTATGGCATGAATGATCATTGATCACGTACCTTTTGTGATTGTGCCAGATATTATGACAAGTGATTATTACAGGGAAAAGTAATAGAATAAACATATCTTTCCTATAATGATTTTGACCATGACCATAATGGTATAACTTCTTCTTGAAAGAGATATTCACCATATGGATGTTGATAAATATGTGGTAGTACAAAATTAATTGAAAGCTTTAAAAGAGCCAATTACATTACTTTGGAGAGATAAAATTGATAATCAATAAGATGTGGTGCTGTAGTAAGTCTCAAAGAAACTTAATTGAGTTTCTAAAGTATTCGCGAAAGCGGTTGGTTATATTGAGACTATAAATAAAGGAAAGATTTAATATCTTCTATTACTACAACTTGTAACGGGGTAAATATGTATGTGAAAAGTTACCCGCTTTATTCTTCAGTTTGTACTACATAAATAAAAGAAAGCCACAATAAAGTAGAAGTTTATTGATATAAAAACCTATATCATAATAAACTTGGAGTTTATTCATAATTGCACACGTTCGGTGTAATCCTAAGGTTTATCAATATTGATAATTTTTTCAGTTGGCATAATTGGTTTAACCATGTTAATTTAAGTATGATGTGCAAAAATAAAAGAGAATTCACATGGGTAAATATTAAAGAACTAGAAAATTCTGTATGGATTCTCTTATGTTGTTTATTACCATTAATTAATAGACCAGCTAAAATTGGGATTGAATCCCATGAATACTGAAAATATTAAAGGTGAATATGAGCACATTCACCTGCCATATATTCCACATAAGATGCATCTATAAGATGGTTACATGTGCGATTATTATTAACCCGCAACCTGGTGTTTGCGAGTTAACTTGCTCAATAATTTAATTTCGAGCATAATTTTCAAATTTTCTATTCAAGACAGTTCAACTTGATAAATAGGTTTACATCACAGTTGGTTTAGCAAAATAATTTATTGAGTGCCTCCGCTTAATAACTAAACTATTACTTATGAGACCAAAATTATCTATATCAGTTTGATATACATTATATACGAAAGTATATTACATTCTCCCCTCACACGTGGTTCAGGATTAGACACCAAATAATTTCATGTTATTATTATTGATGTGCTATGTATATTTTGATTAACACCATAGTGCACAAAGATGGGTTCCCAAAATTGAATAAGAAAATTAGTTTTTCTAATATGAGGGGGAGACAAAATAAACAGTTGAGAAAAAGTTACATGGAATGAATTATCATTTGTACCTCTAGATCCTTGAAGATGGTATAAACTTGAAGTTCATAAAAGGACAGTTCATCTACAATGCAAAACATGTCAGACGCATTTGCTGACCCAAAGAAAGTAACTATATACTCACTGAAAATCCTCATATTAGAATACGTCCTAGAAGGACAAAGTCTATGGTATGCTTAAAGCATATAGACAAATCGGCTTCAAATAGAATTCTTGACAAAGAAGATGAGCAAATGATCATAATAAGGAGGCAAGTGATCTAGAAAATCATATGACATAACACTTTATAAAATCTCAGGAGAGATTCAAGTACTTGAAAATATGATTGAAGAGATCTCTATGTTTTGTCGTTATGAAAAAAATAATATTGGAACTGATAAAAATTTTCGTCGACGACATCTATCATAGTGCTAAATATAGATGAGGATCTTAAGATATCGAATACATACACAAAAATATTGGCCAAATGAAAAAGACAAAACTCGAATAGAATTGGTTTCATATGAAAGACATGTAGTTTTAGACTTGTAGTTCAAACACTTGAAATTATAAAGTCAATTGTGTGTGCAATTGCCTTTATCTATCTTATATGTCTAGCATGACATAAAAAATTAATATGCATGTAAAGTCTATTCATATGGCTTATATGATTTAACTTATATGACAATCCATGAAGAATTTAAATTGCTTAAAGCATATAAAATTCTTGGTCTTGAAGTACCACATCCTACGTACAATTTGTGCATATTTCTATCTTACTATAATTATAAGCATGTCATAGCGAGAATTTTCAAGATGCAATATATCCATTGGAGTTAATATGTGTGATTTATTCACCAAATCTCTGCCGACGTCAACCTCCAAGAAGCTAGAGCATAAGATTGGGATGCGAAGGCTCAAGGATGTGAATTGATGATTATACGCGTTGTACTCTTTTTCCCTTACACGGTTTTGTCCCACTGAGTTTTCCTTGCAACGTTTTTAATGAGGCAACCAAAAGGCATATCGTTGGATATGTGTACTATTTTTCCTTTTCTAGAATTTTTTTTCCTGCTGAGTTTTATTTTAGTTAGGGTTTTAACGAGGCACATTATCTGTTGAATAGACATTCAAGAGGGAGTGTTATAAATAGTATTTTATTTATGGTGAATGTCTATATTTTAGAGAGATTTTATGATTTGTTACTTGGTGGCTAAATCACTTTTTTTCTATAATTAGAAGGGTCTTATTCCATTGTAATTGATCCCAAAATCAATAAAAATTCTCTCTCTACTTTGTTTTGCAATACTCTTCTTCTTCTTCTTTTATTTTTTCATAACAAAATTTGACTTATCAAAATAAGTATTAACTTGTACGAGTAGTAATTTTGTAGTAAATAGCACTCAGTCATCAAACAGACGACAAAAACTAATTGTCAACATAGAGAAATAAATATTGTTAATGTTGTACCCTCCATTTCGAAAAAATTGTCTTAGTTTTATTGGCACAAAGTTTAAATAATGAATGAAAGACTTTTAAGATATGTTATCTTATAAGTCATAACATTTATGTTGGTGTAAAACTTTTGAAATTTATAGTCTAAAATCTGTCATAGCATTTGTGTGGCTAAAAATGCTTATTAATAAAATATTGAAAGGTATCAATCTTTTTTAAACAGATTAATAAGAAAATAATGTCAATCTTTTTGAAACGGAGTGCGTAACGACGATCTCAACTCTAGCATTGACATATATATGTCGAATACAACATTATGTTCAAAGACATGTCTGCACCATATAGGCCAAGTTCGACACTGCTTGCATAGACATTCGTCAAATGTTTCCTAGATAGGATTATGATCATTCTGGTTTTATACTGGCAGATTCAAGAAAGCAGCTAATTTATTTGGTATATTGCTTTTGTTAAACAAAAAATTCTACAATCGATACATTTTTTTTTAATAAAAGAAATATAATTGGGAAAAAATTTCCGACCTGCCGGATTCGAACCAGCGACCTAAGGATTAGCTGTTTCACTTAACTACAGTCCTCCGCTCTACCAACTGAGCTAAGGTCGGTTGTTGACTAAATTATGCTGCAACATGAAAATGTATTATAACTCTTTTGAATATGTTACCTATGCAAGATAAACACATGCAATAAAAATTTTTAAAAAAAAATTCAAATGCAAGTTACTAACTACTATTATCTTTTAAATTTTGCTTTCTATTTTTCTTTTTCTTTTTTTTCCCTAGGGAGAAAAATACAAATTTGCTATGTACAATCTAGAACTGAGCAACTTTATTTTCCGTTAAATATTTGAAAAAATATTGTTTCACTGTTAGGAAAAAAAACTATTGGCCTCTACTGGAGCTACAACTTGAGAGTATTTTAAAGTTTAAACAATAATAAAAAATTGATGAGTAAATTTGAATCTCTTTTTCCGCGAAGCACTTGGATACATGGAGTCCACTCATTTCATGTTGAAGTTCTATAAATGGCAAGGACAAATACGAGACAATTTGCAAACAACAAACTAAAAATATCAAAGGACCAAAGTGTAACGATGAGCAAAATTGAGCAATTTCAAATTGTACGGTATATTTTTTTATTTCATTGTGATCGAAATTGTATTTATTTTGGACTTTTCCTTTTTTTTTTGTTAAAATTAATTTGTGGTGCGAATATGAATGAAAACTTAATTTTTTTGTATAGATTAAAGAGTATATCCATGTAAAGGAAATTTTATTTTTGCCTATTTAGCTGGGTCATTGTCTTAATCTCTTTTTGTACTGAAAAAAGTAATTAATAATAATAAAATCAAGTTGTACCTTTCACTATTCAATACTAACCAAAAAATAAGTTCAAGACATTATCTCACAAAAAGAATAGAGGTATTAATATCTAATGAAAAATATAACATCCATAAAAAAAGTAATTAGCGCAAACTTCCACAAGTTTTTTTGGAAAAAAAAAATTATTTATTCCACTACACTATTTATAAGATCATATGGAACTTTTTTTTTTTTTTTTTTTCATAAAATAAGAAGGTTTTAAATCCTTGCATTTCCCGGGCAATAAAAATTCAAATACATTAATTCAACAACACAAACCTAGTGTAGTATCACAAATAGAGTTAGGGAATGTTAGCGTGTATACAGACCTTACTACTATCTTGTGAGGGTAGAGAAGCTGTTTCCGATAGACCCCGGCTCAAGGAAGAAGAAAAAGAAATAGTAACAAGTAACACCAACAACAAGATAAGATGATCAAAGTGAAGGAAATAACATACAGTAATAAAAATCTAAGAATAATAAAACTAAGCAAATAATACTTTAATTAAGTTTTTCGAAAGTGGATTTAGGATAAAGTTTATGTAGTCTTAGATAGTCATTTGCGGATGCATACACCCAAAAGGTTTTAGATATATACACAACAGAGTATGAGGGTGTTTGGACTTTCGATATACTTTTAATCTCTTTTTAGTTTTTTTTTTTTTTTTTAGCAAAGTTAAAAAGTGCTTAAAATAAATTAAAAACAGTTTAAAATAAATCAAATGCAATAAGTTAGGCAACTAATTTATTGCTTTTTTCCTTATAAGCTATTTATGCTGAAAAGTCATTATTTTAAAGTCAATCCAAACGGGCTCTAACTGATGCCTTATCTCGGTCAATTCAAAATAGTCCGTTAAATATACTCTTGAATAATTTTGCCTCTAAGTTTGTCAAGAATGAGTTGTTTTTATATCCGTCACATCTGTAATAAATTCTAATGGTTAGATTTAATGAGAATGATTTAACTAGAGACATCAGGAAAGCCCTCTCAAATCCTAGAAATCGTAATACCAAAAACTTTATCAGACACTAGAAATAGATAAATATTAAAAAAAAAGAACAGAAATTGTACCTCAAAATTTCTGCACCACACGTCAAAAATAGACCCAAAATAACAAAAATTGCAACTTTAAATGTGAATTCATATTAAATCATTTTCTTTTTCGCAGTCCTCGTTAAATCTGACAACCAGAGTTTGTTTTATATTTGACATACACTAAGGGCTTGTTTGATTGGAATACGATTTATACTGGTATAAGTTATATTGTGATAAGTTATACTGAGATTAGTTATGCTGGAATTGATTTTTATTCATTGTTTGGTACGTTGTATAAAAATGACAATTGCATATTTTCTAAGAAGAAGGTATAAGTTATACCGGTGCTAATTACTTCACCTTCTATAAAGTATAAGTTATCCCAGTGTTAAAATTAACACCAGAATAACTTATACCTAGTTTGTTAACCAAACATGGTATTAAATTTTTATACCATCCGTATACCTCCTTATACCTCGTACCAAACGACCCCTAAAAGTGCTCAATTTTAAAAAACTCGAAGGACCAAAACTGCTCAAAACTATATTTAAGACGATTTTGTACCTACTCTCAAACATAAATGGCCAATTTTTGTTATTTTCTCTACTTGGAACAATTCATTGTCACTTACAAAATTCAGGTCCAATGGGATATGCAAAATGCTACACTCAAAAGTGGAGGGGGATTCAAAATATAAATATGAGGGCTTCACTTTTTAAATTTTTAATATTTAATTCATTGTGTGATTGCACTTTCAAATTGTAATAATTGTTGAAAATTTTACCAATTTCTTATCTTACGTATATATTTATGCTCCATATTAAAATTATTGAGTTTAGTTGTACCAGACAAATAAGATTACATCCACCTCGTACGGTTTGCTCTGCAACGACACATTTATTGTACAGATTAATTTAAGGAATACAATATATATGTATATATGTACAATTATGAAGCAAGCCATCAATATGACAGAAGTTAGTTCAATAAGTACTGTCACACAAACAAAAGGTGATCACATTGAATAAAGAAAAGAAAATATTCTTACATGAATATCCCCAAAAGGGTCTTTTCTCTACAATCGGCTAGTAATTAAAGGCGACCAAAGTGGAAAAGTGAGGACAACAATAAGCAGAACGATAAGGAGAATGGCAATACAAGTACATTTTCTTGAGCTTTTTTGCAACTCCCTAGCCTCTTGGAGTTGATCAGTTCCTCTTCTAACAAATGAACTTGCATGTGCCACATGACTCTCTATATCATTCAATTGTTGTCCTTGTGCTTCCACAAGTGCAGCCATGTCTAGGAAAATTTGATGCAGCTCAATCAAGTTCTTCTCTATTTCCTTCACAGCATCATGTCGTTCTTGAATTTCCGATATGGTGTCCATAATCTGTCCCCTACCTTGTTCTTGAATCGCCTTCTGGAGAAACGACTCGCTCTCTCCACTTGATATCAAATTCTCTATCAATTCATCCTCTGCTTTCTCTCCTGTCACCGTGAAGTACCTATTGAAGACATTAATAAGTAAACAAACAGTTCTATTGAGAATGGATATTGATCTAGTTTCAGGATCTATGAACAAGAGATTCCAAAAATGTCTATTTGAGTAGGGTGAAGCAACTTGAAGTAAGGTTGAAAGCTAAGTTGCTCGGACTCGGGTACGGGTGTCCGATATGGGTGCGGATATAGATGTCGGATTATCCTTCATGATCTAAATTTTAGAAGTCGGGTACAAATTCAAGTAAGGATACGAGAGTACGAGGTTTTGGTTAAAAATAATTCAAATATAAAAATATGTCTAAATTATGAAATATTATATCACAAACTTATAAGGTATCTCGAAAAGGAGAAAATATTAATCAAAATGAGAATCTGAAAAGGAGATAAAAGAAAACGGACTGACATAGAAATTTCTAGATACAAGGTATTTTTCTTTAGTTTCACCCTAGCTTTTGTTTTGATTTAACAAATTATTGTATCTATTTCAAATTTCTCTTGTCATTTTGGTCAAAGCGCCCAAAATCGGTTGACTCGATCTAGTATGGATCTCTTACCCACACTACATTCACGCCGTATCAACACGGATGCGTCACCGAAAGTGAAAAGTCCGAGCAAGTTACGTTGCAAGGCCCCTTATTTCACTAAACTAAAAATAGAGAAAGTTGACTTTGATATAAAACACGGTTTCTATTAGATTAGTTTCTTGGTGAAAAATAAGGCATGAAGCAAGGGCCTTTTAGATAGGGGATATGGTCGAGGATGCGAGCTTGTTCTCTCTAATAATTTAAACTTTTAGATAAGATTATTACACCATTTAATAGTACCTTCTTGCTACCGTTTCCTTGTATTCGGAATTCATTCTTGCTCTCAATGCTTGGAAATCATCCATGAGAACTTTTAATTTCTTTCCTAAACCGCTAACTACAGAAGTCCTCGTTCGATCAGCAGAGGATCCTGGACCACAACCTGGGGTTTTCCTATGAGCTGCATTGGATCTTTCTAAAGCTTCAAGCTTTCCTTTGATGATCTTAACTCGTTTCAAGACCAGTGTCACATCATTATCCATTCGAGACCTTATTTCCTTGACAGTTTTAGCACTATGCACGGTTTTGCTCTCTTCATTTGATTCTTGTAATCTTTTATAAAGCTTCTCAACATCCTTCATATCTTCTTTCACATTCTCTACATCTTCAAAGAATTTAGCAAGATCAATGCTTTCATTCTGGGAAGGGTCGAGGCCGGACCCTCCGGCCCCGGCTTCCAGATCATCCATCTGGACCTGTTGTTTCAGGTCCTGATATTTTTTTAACGAAGGAGAAAACAAGTCATTCATCTTTTCGCCACCTTAAATAATTTCGTTTCTTTTTTCCAAACTCTAATCTAAACTAAAGTTGGTTTTCTCTTGTCTAAGCCCTCTCTCTTCGATCCTTATACTATTTGCAATTAGAATGATAGGCTTATGGCCATGTCCAAAGGGGTGATGAATTGGTAGAGGAAAAAGAAGAAGATAAGGTAACAAAAGAAAAGCCTTCATTAAGAGACAATAACAAACCAAATTCATTTGTTTGGTGAAGATTTGAAAGTCATATTATTAGAGGTGAACCAATCACTTGTTAGTATTAAAATTCCAACAAAACAAACATGAGGACGGTCGATAAAACAGGAAGAAATTTGCCTTTACTTGGTCTTTATATATTTGACCAAATAGGAAATTAAAGTCATTAAACAAAAGATATTTATGGACTTCTGTTTGGACTTTTAGATATTTCTGTTTGGACATTCATGGTTGAGTCTAAGCTTGATGCAGTAATTACGCCTACAAAATTCTTACATAATTATGTCATTTATATAGTTATTATTGATAGAACTCTTATGATAAACATGAATTGATGACCTGATAAAAATAATAACCAACCTATTATAATTGGTTAAACTAGTGCAAAAACTCCGCACAGAGGAGAAGCAACATATTGCTGGCGGGTTCATCTGAACTCAATATTATTTCTGCGAATCATACATTTATGTGTAAAAATTTACTAAAATTATAACAAACAGTTGATAACCTTAAAAAATATAATGGGTTCAACACTATTAACTTTGAAGGTTGAACGAGATTAAATTCTAGATCTACCTCTGACCACCCATGTTAGACAAAATCTTGATGGTCTGTATCACGATATTGGAGTTAATATGTATATTATGTTACTGAAGGCACAGACTATGCGTTACTTTGGCGATTTACAACTTTGTTTGGATGATTGTTACAGTATTATTACTTTATATATACCTTCTTTATTTTGATTGCTATTTAAATTTTATTGAATCGTATCGTTAAATTCGTTGTAACGTAACGACGAAAAATACTACTTTATGGAACGACCGATTTAGTGTGGTCACATCGTTACCTTTTTTTTTCCTTCTCATCTTACTATTCTTTATTATTAAATAATTATATTTTATCATTTATCCTAATTTTTTATATAATAATTTTACCTCGTACCTTAGTTTTTTTTTAATAATATTGCAAGTTTATTCTCATATTGTTGGTGTATGACATCATGAAATGACGACAAATAATACAATTTATCCAAATGCTATATACATCAAAATAATACAGTACACTACAATATCATACTATATGATATTTTTATTATGAAAAAATACGTAAAACAAGTTGTTAGAAAATTTCTAGCTAATCATTTTTTTTCTAATATAAAAGCACCAACAAATGTAGGAGAAGCGCCAAAAAAGAAAAAAAAATTCAAAAAAACGAGTCAACTGCTGATTCTCCCTCAGACCCTCAGCATGTTCTTGAAACTATTTATCCAACGCCATTACAGCTCTATTACTTCCCTCACAAATCCTCCTTCTAAAGAATCAGAAATTATCTACCTTTGCAGGTCAGGTTCACTATCCCAAGCTCTAAACCTTCTCAACACCATAAACAAAATCTCCTCAAAACCAATCTTATACGCCACATTAATACAAGCATGTACGAAAGCCCATTCATTCAATCACGGGCTTCAATTCCATGCCCACGTTATCAAAACCGGCCTCGAAAATGACCGTTTTGTCGGCAACAGCTTGCTTGCTTTGTATTTCAAATTGGGTCCGACTTTTTCGGAGACTCGTAGGTTCTTTGATGGCATGTTGTACAAGGATGTTGTTGCTTGGTCTTCGATGATAACTGGGTATGTTAAAATAGGAAAGCCTAATGTTTCTTTGAAATTGTATGGGGAAATGATTGGTTTGGGTTTTGAGCCAAATGGGTTCACTTTGTCTGCTGTGATTAAAGCTTGTTCTGAAATTGGGCTTTTGAAATTGGGCCGTGGGTTTCATGGTGTTGTGATTATCCGTGGATTTGATGAGAATAATGTGATTGTGAGCGCGTTGATTGATATGTATGGAAAGAATTGTGAATCAGGCGATGCAGTTAAATTGTTTGATGAATTGCCTGAACCAGATGCTGTTTGTTGGACTTCCGTTATTTCGGGTCTCACGAGGTGTGAATTGCATGAGGAGGCTTTGAGGTTGTTTTATTTAATGCATAGGAAGAATGGGTTGTTGCCCGATTTGTTTACGTTTGGAAGTGTACTGACTGCACTGGGTAATTCGGGTAGGCTTAGGCAGGGTAGAGAAGTTCATGCGAAGATTGTAACAAGTGGACTTTGTGGGAATGTTGTTGTGGATAGCAGTTTAGTGGATATGTATGCGAAATGTGGGCTGGTTAGTGATTCTCAGCGTGTGTTTGACCGAATGGCTAAGAGGAATTTTGTGTCGTGGTGTGCGTTGATGGGTGGATACTGTCAAAAGGGTGACTTTGATGCTGTTATCGAGCTTTTTAGGATGATGGGGGAAGTTGATCTTTATAGCTTTGGGACTGTTCTTCGTGCCTGTGCCGGGTTGGCAGCTTTGAAGTCGGGGAAGGAAGTTCACTGCCAGTATTTGAGGAGAGGTGGCTGGAGTGATGTTATAGTGGAATCAGCTCTAGTTGATCTATATGCAAAATGTGGCTTTGATAGTTACGCCTATGTTATTTTTCGCCAAATGAAGGCTACGAATTCGGTTACCTGGAACTCAATGATATCTGGATTTGCTCAGAATGGGAAAGGCACGGAAGCCATTGCAGTATTCGAGGAGATGATTAGTGAAGGGGTCAAACCGGATTACATCAGCTTTATCGCGGTTCTTTTTGCTTGTAGTCACAGTGGTATGGTTGATGAAGGGCGAAAGTATTTTCTCTCAATGATTAATGAGTGTGGTATTAAACCTCATATTGAGCATTATAGTTGCATGGTCGATCTTCTAGGTCGGGTTGGAGAGGTAGAAGAAGCTGAAAGCTTGATTCTAGGTGCAGAATGCAGAAACGATTCTTCCCTTTGGGCTACCCTACTTGGCGCTTGTACTAGCAGTACAAATCCTACTGTTGCGGAGCGTATTGCAAAGAAAATGATGGAACTAAAACCTGATTATCATTTGAGTTATGTTCTTCTAGCAAATGTGTACAGAGCAGTAGGCCGCTGGGCCGATGCTCTTGAGATTCGGCGGCAGATGCAAGTAAAAAGAGTGAATAAGATAACTGGGAAGAGCTGGATTTAAACGAATACTAAGCTTATAGCCTTTTCAGTGAAAAGAAGTACCGGGATGCCCCTACGAAGAAACATTTCTGAAAGTGCTCAAGATGATAATGCAGATACATAGCACAGTTATCATGTATTCCTCGTTTACATGGCAAGTTGTTGTCAGAGTATCCAGCATTATAAACGCGTGCACGGACCCGGCCACGTGATATAGAAACTTCTCAACCCATAATTTTGATAGCGTTGGGGTTTTCTAATGGCTCAAAGTGTATTATCCGGAACATCTTGGTCGTAGCCTTATAGGAAAGGAGATCTACTAGCGACACAAGCCTTCCAACGACATGTCATGAGAATGTTTTCAGCTATGTGCAACATTTTAGAAATAGAATTACCGAATTCTTTGAGATTATTAATAAACTTTGACAGCAGAAAAACAGATTTTTTCAAAGCTTTCTGCTTTTTTTTATTCCGCTGGTTTAGGATGATAGATTGCATTGAAGTTGTACTGTTAATCACCTCGGATGGAATATAATGAAATAGAGCCATTTTGAGGTTCCCTCTGAAATGAGGCATGTAAGGGAGCCACTACGAAGAAGTTCCGGGAGTTATGAAGGAAGCTTTGAGCTCCTATGAGATCGAACCTCCTGTTGTTCCTCAGTAGCTCAGTGGTAGAGCGGATCTCTCAGCTTTGAGCTCATATTGGTCATGGGTTGGGAACGGGAATTAAACTCTATGAGATCGAATCTCCTATTGTTCCTCAGTAGCTCAGTGGTAAAGCGGATCTCTATGAGATCAAATTTCCTGTTGTTCGTCGGTAGCTCAGTGGTAGAGCGATCGGCTGTTTAACCGATCACTTCGAATCCTAGGTCCGTCTTTGATACTCCAAGCAAAATTAGCTTGCATAAAGCAAACACAAACACACATTGTAGACACTAAGAATCTAGCGTTTCGATGATTTTCTATATTAGTACAAGTATGTAGAAAGCTCCCAAGAGGGGAAATGTAACCAAAATATAATTAACATCAATTTTATTGAAACAATTCATGATGTTAAAAGGATTAATACCATAAACAGAGGTCAAGACATCACTATGTATGCAATTGAGAAGTAAAATAAGCAAGAGCTTATCTAGCTATAAGGCGTAATCTGATACAAAAAACACACAACGCAAAATGTGCCAATTAATATCAGTAGTGTAGAAATAGTTCGTGATGATATCGTAACAACAGGAAGAGGAGGAAGCTCATCAATATACATACCAAAGTCTTCCATTACATATTCATCCTTCTAAACTAAAAGTTAAGCCAGCCTGAACATTAAATATTTAAACTTGTTTTGGTGGGGTGTGCCAGGCCCAAGCAATAGTGCAAGACCAGGGCGACGCACGAAGGCCCAAGTAGCAAGCTACCTTGACGAGCCTTCCCCCTTAAAAAATTGAGTTAATATCGTGTGAGCCGATGGCCCACATATCAGATATTAAACTGATAAGAACAGATACTACACTTGATCTTAGCCAAAAGGCCGAGAAAGGTATGCTTTTCTTAGTGGTTGAGCCTCTTCTTCTATAATGCCTCTCAACTCTCTGTTTCTCAGTTTCTATCGATGTGGGATTCACACATCTTATTATATTATTCTTTTCTCTGCATTGTTGGAAGGATACCAAAGGGCAAACTGCAGCTAGTTGAGAAGTGGAGAAAAAGCCCAAAATCATACTTATTATTTTCCATGGAGCACCTATAGTCCATTTACTTTAACAAAATCCTACACAGTGAGTGTTCTTTTAACGGATTTATTTCCTACAAACGATTAGCTATCAGTCTCTCTGTCTTCCATCGTTTTTTGCAATACCAAGAGCAGCTGAATTTTTTGATAACAAAATTGGCTTTTGGAACATCCAAGATATTACCCGAGGTTTTCCTCACGAAGTTTTCTTCACCTTTCAATGACGGTTCTCACCTGATTTTCGAGCTCTATGATGGCTGCAGTAATCAACCTTCTTTTAATTATATTTTTCTCTATGTGCAGAAGAGCTTATCAAGATTGATAGATATCCTCAACTTTGTATACTACAGTCAGAACTTTATATAACAACATCGTCGTATAACAACCGTTCACAATAAAAAGTCAAGTTTATTTTGGAACCAATTTCTATGTTATGTTATATTATATGTTCAATAATAGCACTGCGCTATAACAACTAAAAATATCTGAAACAAACGAGGCTATTAGAGAGGGGTTTGACTATATATGAATATAAGTTTTTCTGACAAACTTTTTCCGGTGCTTCTTGTTGTTTGCGTTTTCGCAGCATCCTCTATAGCTACGAAAGCATTGAGGTTTTTACTTTTTTCACCAGATGTTCAAGCTGTCCCTTTTCACCCGCAATTTGCTTCACATTTTTACTTTTTGTCTGCAATATGTTCCCCAATAAGAGATTGAGCACTGCACCTGATTTCTTTCTTTCTTTTGGACAAGCAAGAATATAGTTTCTCAGCTCTTAGACTTTCTTTATTTTCAGAATTGTTCTAATTGTTTCTTTACAGATGAGTTGCTTGACATTACTCTCTTCGCAAAAACGATGGAAGACAGAGAGATATCAGACATAGTAGCTATCCGTTTGGAGGGAACAAATAAAGTGGAGCATATCTGCAAAACCACAAGCTTCCATTTTGAGGATCCTTTGAAAATCCTGAAATCCCATATAAACCTTGTAAAATGCGTTGTGACTGTGAATTTGACCAAGCCGCCGTAAAAATACTATCTCTGTTCCAATTTATGAATCTATTTCCTTTTTGGTCCTTTTTCTAAATTTGGAAACAATTTAGCTTAAACTTATAATATAATTCTACTTTTAATGAGAAGCTTTTATAACCACACAGATATTTTAGGTCCCTTTTTTACTTGTTTAGAATCACAAATTTCAAAAGTCTTAGTTTTTTCATAAACTTCGTGTCCAGTCAAACAAGTTCATAAATTGGAACGATGGGGGTATCCGGTATTAAAGCACATATGTATTTATCAATTGTACATGATAAGTAGTATAAATAGGAGTAGATACACTGCAGTATTTTTTTAATCTTTCCAAATTCATTTTTGATACATTGTAGAATTACTTTACTCTCTTCTCTGATAATGTAAAAAGGAAAGACTTTTCAGAAGCTTCTGTATACATGGCTTCTCTCAACCGCCATTAGGGCTCACTCAGTGTGAGCTTATCATCTCCATTTTTCTTACTATTTTGTCATGGTATCAGAGCCTATCTCTCGATCCTGAATCCGATCAGTCGTTTCTCCTTTCTATTCGAGTGTAACTTCACAATAATCTCTCTTCCTATGCGAAACTCAAATCTCCTTTCGATTCTTCAAATCGATCCTCGATAATCATGGCTGACAATGAGAACATGACAGATTTCACGAATCTGGCTTCAGATTCGACCAGTCCGATGTACATGCATCCTTCTGAGAGTGCTGGATCTGTGCTTGTACCGGAAATTTTTGATGGATCAGGATATAGATCGTGGAGAAGAGGAGTTCTAAGAGCTCTATCAGTGAAGAATAAAGTAGGATTCATAAATGGAAAGTGCAGAAAGCCAGAACCTTAGGATCCTAACTGTGATCAATGGGAACGCTGTGACGACATGGTGACATCGTGGATCTTAAACTCTATTTCGAAGGATTTGGGAGATAGTTTACAGTATGTTAATGATGCTCAGGAGCTTTGGAAAGAGCTTGAAGACAGATACGACCAGACGAATGGGGGCAAAATTGTATCAATTGCAAAGGGAGCTAAATGAATTGAGTCAAGGAATCCTAGACATCACTGGGTACTATACTAAGATGAAGAAACTTTGGGAAGAACTAAACATAATAAATGCACATGCTCAGTGCAAGTGCAATTGCACATGTGGTGCTAAGGCGAACATGCAGAAGGCATAGCAAGATAGAAGGCTGATTCGATTCCTAATGGGGCTCAATGAAGTTTATACTGTCGTTAGGGGGAGCATTTTAATGATGAATCTGGTGCCCTCACTTGCACAAGCCTTTTCAATTCTTATCCAAGAGGAGAAACAAAGAGAGGTCAGACCTAACAACCAATTGGTGATGGAATCCACTGCACTAAGTGCCAACAGATCAGGAGGAAATCAAACTACACTCATGTACACAATTTTATTAAGCAAATCTCTTAACATGTTATACCAAG
>MDKI01207378.1:0-17239 GCA_005239505.1 Nicotiana paniculata
ACTCGTAATTCACTTCTGACCCCGTGTTCGATAGCCCGACCGTAGTGATGTTAATTGTGGTTACATTCATAAGTAGCTTGGTCCATCTTTATTCCATTTCATATATGTCTGAGGATCCGCATTAGCCCTCGATTTATGTGTTATTTATCCATTCCTACTTTTTTATGCCAATGTTGGTGACTGGAGATAACTCTCTTCAATTATTCCTGGGATGGGAGGGAGTAGGTCTTGCTTCATATTTGTTAATTCATTTCTGGTTTACACGACTTCAGGCAGATAAAGCATCTATAAAAGCTATGTTTGTCAATCAAGTAGGTGATTTTAAAAAAACGGTAGGTACAGCTAGGCCGTGAACAGCCAACCATCGTACTGTAAAAATTGGATAGGTTCGATCTATAGTCATTAGGGCCTCCTAAAACGATCTACTAAATTCATCGAGTTGTTCCAAAGGATCAAAACGGCCAGTTATTAATGGAATTCCTTGTCGGCTCTCTGTAAAATACTCGTTTGGCCGAGGGCTTCCAAACACATCGTAAGCTAAACCGGTGCTGACAAATAACCAACCCGCAATGAATAGGGAAGGTATAGTAATGCTATGAATGACCCAGTATCGAATACTGGTAATAATATCAGCAAACGAACGTTCTCCTGTGCTTCCAGACATGCTGAGCTCCACATATTCTTGTACAGTCAAAGTAGATCGATTCCGTAAAAGATGAGATCAGTAAATGACAATTCACTGAAATTTCATCTTTGTGAGATCGTCAATATTGTACCGAGGGCGTCTTTAGAGTATACCGAATCAGTATAGCTATCCTTCTTCTGACACAGCAACGCAATTTGAAATAGTATCAAAAGTAAGTACTAAATAATTTCTTTTTTCCTTTACTTGTTGATGTAAAATCATCTTCCATTCAATAGAAAATCCTTTCAATTCAACGAAAGAGATTCTCATATTCACACAATTTAAGTAGATGCGAGATATAGAAATTTGATAATCCCATATCAGTAGTCCCTCGAGGTATCTAAAAATATGCTTAACACCATTCCAGTGTCTTGTTATTGGAAAGGAACTAAATCTTGCTAATAAACTTACTGCAAAAGTTTTATCTGGTCGAGTATTATTTTCAAGATATATTAGTGCTCCAATTGCACTAAGATATGGAGTTTCATCACCAAGAAGCTCTCCATCATTTTCATGAGGTCGGAATGGATCTTTATTTATATCAAGTGATCTCACAACCATCGGGGTACTCAATGGATGTGCTTTATCCATATAAAAACACTTTAGGATCTTTTCTGTATTGGTTGATTGATAGACAAAAATTCCATCTTTCATATGCTCAATTTGTAGACCAAGACAAAATCATGTCTTGCCAAGATCTTTCATTTGAAACTCTTTCTTCAAACAGTATACTACTTTTGGGAAGTTCCCCAGGAGTTCCGATGATATTTAGATCATCAACATACACAACGATTATTACAAATTCAGATCCAGACCTTCTTATAAATACACAAGGACAAACTGGATCATTATTATACCCTTCTTTCTGCAAATACATACTTAGGTGATTATACCACGTTCGCCCTGATTTTTTCAATCCGTATAAGGATTTTTGAAGCTTTATTGAACAAGTTTCCCGAAAACTTTTATAAGTTTCAGGAACTTTAAGCCCTTCAGGGATTTTTTGTAATGACCCGGCCGGTCGTTTCGTGAGATTAGCCCCGTTTCCTCTGTTTCAGCTTTGTCATATGCTATTTAACCTAATTATGATGTGTTGGATCGGTTAGTTCGGGTTCGGAGTGGTCGTGGTGAGAATTGAGGCACTTAGTCTCTTAAATAAGCTTAATAGTTGGAAAAGTCAACCAGGAGTTGACTTATAGGCAAACAACCTCGGAATGTGGATTTCATAGCTCGGATAGCTTCGTTAGGTGATTTGGGACTTAGGAGTGTGATTGGAATGTGGTTTTGAGGTCCAGAGTAGAATTAGGCTTGAATTGGCAAAATTGAGTTTTGGCGATTTTTGATCGGCAGTGGAATATTAGCTATCGGGATCGGAATGGAATTCCGGAAGTTGGAACGGGTTTTTAGGGTCATTTTGGATGTGTGTACAAATTTTTAGGTTAATCGGACGTGTTTTGGATGGTTTCGGCATCTTTGGTGAAATTTGGAAATTTCTAAGTTCATAGCCTTGAATCCGAGGTGAATTTAGTATTTTGATGTTATTTTGGATGTTCCAAGGGTGCGACTAAGTCCGGGCGATCATTTATGACTTGTTGGTATTTTTGGTTGGGGTCCCGATAGGCTCGGGATGATTTCGGACAGCCATCAGGGGATTTAAAATTGGATAATGCAGTAGAAAAAGTTACTGGTGCAATGTTTCTGGTGTGGCCGCACCTGCGGAAGTGTAGCCGCAGGTGCGATGGTGCAGGTGAAGAGAGGTATGCGCAGGTGCGGAGTTTGGTCAGGCTGAAGGAAGTCGCAGGAGCGAGACTTGGGCTGCACCTGCGTAGTCGCAGGTGCTGATGATTTGTCATAGGTGCGGAAAATGGCCTTTTAAGTGAAACGCGCAGGTGCGCACCTGGGACCGCAGGTGCGCACCTGGGACTGCAGGTGCGGGTCCGCAGGTGCGGGTCCGCAGGTGCGGGTTCGCAGGTGCGGGTCCGCAGGTGCGGTCATTGCTGGGCAGAAATTATAAATAGGACCCTTAGCGATTTTTGGGTCATTCTTCCACAATTTCTACATGGGTTTGAAGCTTTTGAAGGGTTTTGAAGAGGGATTTCGAGATTTCTTCGTAGAGGTAAGACTTTTAGACTTAAAACTCGTTTATATGTTATTAACGGACTAATTAATGGTGAAATTTGTGGGAAATTAGTACCAAAAATTGGGTAATTAGGGCTTGTAATTAGAGACTTTAAAATGGGGATTTGAGGGGTCATTTGAGGTCTGATTTTGATGTTCTTGGTATGTATAGACTAGTGGGAGGATGAGGATTCTTGTGATGCAAAATTTTATCAGATTCCGACACGTGGGCCCGAGGGTCGGGTTTGGCCAATTTCGGGATTTTTGGGTAATTTTGATAAATTTCGAATGGGCTTTGTTCCTTGGAATATAATAGTGATATGAATCTGATTTTTGGTAGATTCAGAGCATTTGGAGGCCGAGTCTAGAGGCAATGGCACTGTGGGCTAGTATTTTAGCCAGCTTTGAGGTAAGTAACGTTTCCAAACTTGGTTCTGAGGGTTCGAAACCCCAAACTATATGATATATGACTATAATTAAGGTGATGCACATGCTAAGTAACGGGCGTGCGGGCGTGCACTGAGTATTTGTGGCCTGGCTCATCCCATGGCACCTTATAGTAGTTATTACGGATTGATATCCGCATGTCTATTAATGTGGTAAATGTGAACATGTTAGGAATCATGTTAAGTATAAATGCTAAGGCTTCACACCGAAAATGATGAGACACGAGTGGTCGTATATTACTGTCTCATTTTGTAATTATCTGATTTCATATACTCAGTCCTGTTATAGAATATCATTTCATGCCTCACTCCCAGTAATTGTTAATTATATGCATATTTATCATTGTTTTGGGCCGATTTATACATCTGTGAGCCATATGAGTGAGACTGGAGAGTAATGACTGAGTGAGGCCGAGAGCCTGTCTTGAGACAGTTATGAGATCGGACTGCACACCACAGCGATACTTCAATCATGCCTTTGTTGGCTTGATATAGCGCTTGGGTCAGCAGGGCCCCTCCGGAGTCTTTACACCCTCAGTGAGCGCATTAATATTGAGGGATGGATATTCCCTAGACATGGACCTTATTCGAAGTTGATGATATGTGAGGGATGGATCGTCCCTGGACATGGATCTTGTCCGTGTGTTGTGTTCCGGAGATGGATCTTCTCCATGGGGCTGGATTGGCCTTTTTTCCTCAGTACCAGTGACTACAGTCACCGATGATTATGTACATCCCGGGATGGACCTTCCCTGGGCTTGAGAGCCATATACGGTACTTAGTGGACTTCCGTGTCAGGGTTGTGAGCACTATGTGCATTTCCACACTGGTTTCATATATTTATATGATGGCATGTAGAGTATTCTGGTGTACTTGGCATATTTTGTATATTTTCTAATAAACTGTTAGCATGTCTAATTTCTGTACGATGTTTATTGTAAATCCCGAGGTTTAGTCCGTCACTACCTCTCAGCCCATAGGTTGGGTTCGTTACTTACTGAGTTGGTGTACTCACGTTACCCCATGCACCTTGTGTGCTGATCCAGGTACATCGGGACCCGGTAGTAGATACTGAGCAGCTGTCAGAGTTTCTTCGGAGTCATCGAGGTAGCAGCTGGCGATCGTGACCTCGTCTTCTCCTCCTTTATCTTCCTGTCATACTTTTATTATTACAGACTATGTTGTCATTTCCTCTATTTTTACATTTGTACGTTGTAGTAGCTCGTGACTTGGTGACACTAGATCCGGGGTTGGATTTTGAAATGTGCTTTAAATGTTGTTAAAATTTCAAATGGGTTATTATCAATATTCTGCTTCTAAATTTATAAATTTTCTGAAAAAAATGAACTTGGATTCAACGAGATGTGTGGCTTGCCTGATTCCACGACAGGCGCCATCACTACTAAGGATTTGGAGTCGTGACATTTCATATAAATTTCATTGTCTAATGTGCCATACAAATAGGCCATGACAACATCCATTAGACGCATATCAAGTTTTTCATGGACTGCCAAATTTATAAGATACCTGAAAGTGATTGCATCTACCACGGGAGAATATGTCTCCATATAATCAATGCCAGGTCATTGTCAAAATTCTTGTGCCACAAGTCGTGCTTTATATCTAACGACTTCATTTTTATCATTTCGTTTTCGCACAAAAATTTGCTTGTATCCCACTGGCTTTATTCCTTTAGTTGTTCGGACTATACGTCCGAATACTTCACGTTTTCCAAGTGACGCTAGTTCTGTCTGGATAGCGTCTTTCCATTTGGCCAATCATTTCTCTGTCTACATTCATCGATGGATCTTGGTTCAAGATCCTCATCTTGTTGCATTATTTCAACAGCAACAGCAAAATCATTGTTGACAATAATATTATTTCGGTTCTATATCTTTTCCCTAGAGACATAACTTATTGAGATCTCTTCATTTTTATCATTTTTAGGTACCAGGACCTCCTCTGAGGTCTTATAATTTGTTACGTCACATGGCTCTTTTTGAGCAATTGCCTCCATATTATTATCTCCTAGATCATTTCCTCCTTTTCGCTTTCGAGGATTTTTATCTATGGAACCCATTGGTCTACCACGTTTCAAGTATGGATTTGACTCATTTGAATTTATAGATTGTCCAACCGGGACACCAATTCAAAGAGGAGCATTAACATCTGGAATATGTGACTTATCCACCCTTGGTAGGTTAGTGAATGCATCAGGCAGTTGATTTACAATATTTTGCAAATAAATTATCTTTTGAACCTTGTGTTCACATTGATGTGTTCGAGGATCTAAATGAGATAATGATAATGCATTCCAATCTATCTCCTTTTGTAACTGCTTATTTTCTCCCACGAATATTGGGTATACTGATTCAAAAAATGAAAATCAACAAATGTTGCAGTAAATAAATCTCCAATCATAGGCTCCAAATATTTTATAATAGAAGGAGATTCATACCCAACATATATACCCAATCTAGGTCCCATCTTTGTACGTTGTGGTGGAGCAATTGGAACATATACCTCACATCCAAATATTCTAAGATGGAAAATATTTGGCTCCTAACCAAAAGCAAATTGTATTGGGAGACTTTATGATAACTTGTGGGTCTGATCCCCACAAGAGCTGCTACATGCAAAATAGCATGGCCCCATGTCAAAATGGAAAGTTTTGTTCTCATAAACATAGTCTAGCAATTAATTGGAGGCGTTTAATCAATGATTCCGCTAGACCATTTTGAGTATGAACATGAGCAACTGGATGCTCAATTGTTATCCCAGTTGATATGCAATAATCATTAAAGGGATGAGATGTAAATTCACTAGCATTATCAAGACGAAGTGTCTTAATTGCATAATCTGGAAACTGTGCTCTTAATCTTATTAATTGAGCTAGTAACCTCGCAAAGGACCAATTGCGGGTTCATAACAAGCACACATGTGACCATCTTGGAGATGCATCTATCAAAACCATATAATATTTGAATGGTCCACATGGAGGGTGTATGGACCCACATATATCACCCTGTATACGTTCCAAAAATGCAGGAGATTCAACTCCAACTTTAATTACTGATGGTCTAATAATCAGTTTGCCTTGAGAACATGCAGCACAAGAGAGTTCTTTAGTTTGAAGAATCTTCTGATTCTTCAATGAATGACCATGTGAATTCTCAATTATTTTGCACATCATATTAAAACTGAGATGGCCCAACCGGTCATGCCAAATAATAAAATCATTAGGAAACTCCTTGTTTACTATTGCATGTGATTCGACTACACTAATACTAGTGCAGTATAATTCGGAAGAAATGCGGGAAGTTTTTCAAGAACATACTTCTTTTCCGCTTTTATTGTAGTAATATAAAGGTATTCAACCTTTCCTTTATTGGTGGTCTCAATATGATATCCATTTTGGTGAATATCTTTGAAACTCAATAATTTTTTATACGTCAATACCACACAAGAGGGGGGGTGATTTGTGTGGTCTCCAATTTTCTAGTGCAGTCTCTATAGAAGGACCTGGTTCTTCTATGTGTTCCAACTCGTACTGTTGCGGAATAATAAATGCATAAAAGTAAAGAACACAGAGATTTTTATGTGGAAAACACCCGGCTCAAAAGGTGAAAAAACCACGACCTACTACTCAGTAGAATTTTCTCCAAACACTTCACTACAACTTTGAGTCAACAGCATTTACAAAATAAACTCTTTTGTAAACCTAAGGATTAACTCTAACCCTTATAACAACACGCCACAAGTTGTTGTGACTACGTCAAGTTAAATCTAACTTGAATGATACAACTCAAGTACCTAGTAAAATTTGCTTCTAAGAAAGCTGAAAAAGGTACAATTTTAGACCATCTACTATAATAAACTAGACTAAAAGACAACAGATGGAACTGGTTCTTCTAGCTGGTTCAAGTAGCTCCAGATTCGCACTCTCCAATTTGGCTCGAACTTCTTGCAAAATTTCTTCACGAATTTTTCTCTCAATTCTTGATAAATTTCTGCTTTTGTGCTTCTATATACAATAAAAACAATCTGCAATTTATAGGAGTTAGTAGATAAGGAATTAACTAGAATCCTAATGCAACTCTTCCTTGGCAGAAGAGTTCTAGTCAAACTCAACTCCTAAATCCTTCCTTATCTTAGATTCTGTTCTTGTTGAATAAGGAGTCCTTCTCCAATTTCGTTTTTGCAATTTTTTTGTTCAGAAGATATCTCAATTTTACCAGAATACATTTATCTCATGCATGTGCATCTCATGTGCCTTTAACTCTGCTGGTCTATGTCACCTGTGATGGACCTGGTTCATCTCGGAGTTCCTTTGTCAATCTTTAAAACTATTTCCTTTCTTGGGCCAACACTCAACAAGTACCTACTACTATATAATACATCATTAACAAGTAATATAGTTCCTCCTGGTAGTAATACAGTCGCTCTTCCAGATCCCTTAATTAATTTTGTATTCCCAGATATTGTTATGATATTAGCTTCTTTCATAATTTAATAAGAGAAATATCTCTTATCTTTTAATATGGTGTGTGTCCTAGCACTATCCATAAGACACATTTATTCTTTGTTATTCATACGCCAAACTTAAGACTGGGAAATTTTCATATTCTTCATAAAGAAAAAAATATATATCATAAGTAAAATTGAAAAATTTAAGAACAAAAGAAACTATAACGACCCGGTCGATCGTTCCGTGAGATTTACCTCGTTTTCCCTATTTCTGCATTTGTCATATATTGCTAGCCTATTCTTTTTGTTATGTTGGGTCAGTTGGTTTGGGTCCGGAGTGGTCATGGTGAGAATTGAGGCATTTAGTCTCCTAAAGTAGCCTAAAAGTTGATAAAGTCAACTGAGAGTTCACTTGTTGGTGAACGACCTAGGAATGCAGATTTTATGGCTCGGATAGCTTCTTTAGGTGATTTGGGACTTAGGAGTGTGTTCGGAATGAAGTTTTGATGTCCGGTGTAGAATTAGACTTGAATTGGCGAAAGTTAGTTTTTGGTGATTTCCGGTCAGCAGTGAAAAATAGGCTATCAGGGTCGGAATGGGATTCCAGAAGTTGGAGAAGGTTCCTAATATCATTTTGGATATGTCTGCAAAATTTCAGGTCAATCGGAGGTGATTTGGTTGGTTTCGGCGTAGTTGGCGAAATTTGGAAGTTTCAAAGTTCATAGGCTTGAATTTGATGTAATTTTGGTGTTTTCGTGTTGTTTTTGGTGTTTCGAAGGCTCGACTAAGTAGGAATAATAATATGGGTGTGTTGGTATGTTTGGTTGAGGCCTCGAGGGGCTCGGGATTGAATTCGGATGGTTGGCGGAGTTTTATAGTTGGAAAATTACAGCAAATGGTTGCTGGTGTAAGTTTCTGGTGTTGGCCGCACCTGCGGAAGGGTAGCCGCAGGTGCGAAAGGTCATGCGCAGGTGCAGAAGGAGGCTAGGCAAGGGGAAATCTGCAGGTGCGAAGAGATGGCCGCACCTGCGAGGCAGGTGCGAGAATTGGACCGTTAGTGGGATTGCGCAGGTGCGCACCTAGGTGCGATTAAGTGTCCGCAGGTGCGTAATTTCTGGCAGAACAGTATAAAAAGGGGCCTCTGTGAAATTTTATTCATTCCACCATTTTTGCATTCGGTTGGAGCTCTTTTAAAGAGGAAATTCGTGGCTCTTCAGTGGAGGTAAGTTCCGGGGTTATTAAAGTCGTTTCTATGCTATTTTGTTTGGATTAGGCTTGTAAATTGAAGGATTAAAATAGGTAAAGGATGGGAAGAATAGGTGGAGGATTGGAAAATTCTTTTGGCAATTTGGGTAGGCAATTGTGGTTCGATTGTGATGTTTTTGGTGTGTGTAGAATCGTGGGAGGACGAGGTTTCTAGTGATGTAAAATTTATCGAATTCTAAGACGTGGGCCTGGGGCTCGGGTTTGGCCGAATTTCGAGATTCTTGTATAATTTGATAGTTTTCGATTGGGTTGTGTTCCTTTAGCATATATAAATGGTGTTAAACTGGTTTTGGCTAGATTCGAAGCAATGGGGAGCCAATTTGAGTGGCAAGAGCATAGCGGATTAGTGTTGTGGCCCGATAGAGGTAAGTAATGGTTATAAATCTTGTCGTGAGGGTACGAAACCTCGGAGTACATATTTCTCACTGATTTTAGAATGGCGAACATGTCGGATGACGAGTATGTGGCGCGCACTGATTTTTGGATTGTACTAGGTCCTTTTCGCAGGCGACTAATGAGTTGCATATTTTACTCAAAACCTTATGTTAAATTATGTTCTAAAGATTGCTAAAATATTTGGGCTATAAGCCGTGTTTGGGGCCTCGTGCCGATCTGTTTAGACCCCTTAGGGGCTTTTTTACTGTTGTTTTCCTCACTATTTACTGATGATTTCACTCAGCAACATTGTGCTTACTGTTTTCGAAACCCAACCTGATTTACACTACTTTGAGATTTAAAAATGATGTTTTGGATCGAGTACCCTGTTTTACTAATTTGCCCGAGAGGCTTTTTGAGTGGTTCTGCTGAGTGAGGTTGAGGTCCTGATTGTGAGGATATGATACGCCACGAGGTGGCTTGATATTAGCGCATGGGCTGAAAGAGACCCTCCAGAGTCTGCACACACCCCCAGTGAGCGCACCGAGTTCCGAGTGCCGAGTGACGAGTGATTGGGAGGCATGAGTGACTGTGAGGTGTTGAGTGACTGTGAGGTGCTGAGTGACTGATTATGAGTGACTGTGACGCATGCCTAGGGTCTGATTATGATACATGTTTTGCCCAAGGGGCTACCTATGTTTTTTACTACTTTCACTCTAGACTTATGAAATATGTTTTGCCCGAGGGGCCTCTATATGATTCATTTCATTTTCATACTTAATCTTTTGGTTTGAAGTTGTTAAAAATATGCATTCTTCAAAGGACTTTTCTGAAGTGGGTTTTAAGGCATGATGACTTTATATATCTATGTTTATACTGTTGGAAAGAAAGGATGTGCATATTGTGAATTGATGAAATTGATTTCTATGTGATTTCTTGCCACTTAGACTTGCTTTATTTTCATTACTACTGAGTTGGCATACTCACATTACTCCCTGCACCCCTGCGTGCAGATACCGAGCATTAGCTATCTTTTTCGTGCGGAGCCGGATTGCGGGATATAGAGGTAGTTGTTCAGCGTCCGCATCATCTTTGTTTTCCCATCTTGTTGTATCTAGCTATTTATTCTGAGGTTTTTGTATTATAATAGTATACCTTTGACTTATTTCTCTTAGATGCTCATGACATGTTGGCTCCGGGTTTTGGGGTTGGTGGCACTGTTGTTTGGCCTAATGAATTTAGTAAACTCTGTATATTTTATGAAATGCTTGAAATTTGATTCGGATTTTGAAAGAAATTGTGAACATGTGATTATTGGCTAGCCTAGTTCCACGATAGGCACCATCACGGCCGGTTTAGGATTTGGGATCGTGACAGTTTGGTATCAGATCCTAGGTTACATAAGACTCAACGGTCATGAGCAGGTTTAGTAGAGTCTTGCGGATCGGTACGGAGTTATCTGTACTTATCTTCGAGAGGCTGTCGAACTTTTAGGGAACATTTCTATCTTTCTTGAACTCTTTTGAGCTAATCTATTGATTCTTGAAATCTGAACTTACGTTGTTCCATTCTCTCACAGATGGTGAGGACACGCAATACCGATCAGAGTGTCCAGTCACCGGCTAGACCAGCGAGAGGTCGAGGCCGTGGTAGAGGTAGGGGGCCAGCCCGCGCAGCAGCTGGGACAGTACCACAGGATCCCCCTATCGATCAGGATCAGGTTTCCGTCGATGGTGTTCCAGTGGGAAAGGCTCAGGCACCGGCAGTGCCTATGGTTATTTCGGGTCCTCAAGAGACCCTATCTCAGATATTAACAGTGTGCACCAGTTTGGCTCAGGCAGTCGCCATGTCTTCTACTGCCACCACAGCTCAGGTCGCGGGAGGCAATCAGACTCCAGTTGCCCGGGCACCTGAGCAGACTGCACGGGGTATTCAGGCACGGGAACAGCCCCAGCTCAGCCAGTTTCTCCGGTCCAGAATTATGTGGTCCCTTTTATGCCTGAGGATGAGCAGCGCAGGTTAGAGAGGTTCAGCAGACTTCAGCCTCCGACTTTCAGCGGTACAGAGGGAGAGGATGCCCAGGGGTTTCTAGATAAGTGCCAGAGGATACTACGTACTGCGGGTATTTTGGAGACCAGTGGGGTCTCATTTGATACATTTTAGTTTGTGGGTGCTGCCTTTACTTGGTGGGAGTCATTCCAGAGACGTAGGCTGGTTGGTTCAGCACCTCTCACCTGGCAGCAGTTCTCCACGATCTTTTTGGAGAAGTATGTTCCTCAGTCCTACAAAGAGGAGCACCGCAGGCAATTTGAGCAGCTGCACCAGGGAGAGTTATCAGTTACTTAGTACGAGATGAGGTTTTCCGAGTTGGCTAGGCATGCTTCTAAGATTGTCCTAACTGATAGGGAGAGGGTGAGGAGGTTTGTAGATGGTCTTTCTTATCAGCTCCGACTATTTATGACTCGGGAGAGAGTATCGGGTGCTTCATTCGAGAAGGTTGTTGACATAACTCGAGATATTGATTCTGTTCGCCGCCAGGAGCGGGAGGAGATGGAGGCCAAGAGGCCTCGTGGTTCGGGAAGTTCTAGTGGTGCTCCCTTCAGGGGGCAGTTTCAGCAGGGTGGGGCTCGTTCATTCAGGCCTCCTCAGTCAGGCCGCCCAGCATATAGTGGTGCATCTTTGGGGCATGGGCCCCGTGGTTCTCAGTCAGGCCGTACATCATTTGGTGTCCTCCCAGCTCAGAGTGCAGCTCGAGCACCCCCAGTTCAGAGTTCTTCTATGCATGAGTCTTCCAGTGATTGTTCGGGTGCTGGGGGTTTCTATCAGTCCCCGCCTCCAGCTCCAGGGAGTTTCTTTGAGTGTGGAGAGTTCGGGCACGTGTGAAGGCAGTGCCCCGCTGTTCCAGTGGATCTTCTCAGCAGAGTGGCCAACCCTCTACTTTAGCTCGAGTTACTTCACCACCTACCCAAGCAGCCAGGGGTGGTAGTCAGTCAGCCAAAGGCCGCCCTAAAGGGGGAGGTCAGGCTCATATGTATGCATTTCCAGCCAGGCCAGATGCTATAGCCTTAGATGCTGTGATCGCAGGTATTGTCTCAGTCTGTTGCCGAGATGCCTTGGCTTTATTTGACCCTAGTTCTACATATTCCTATGTTTCTTCATATTTTGTCCGTTTTCTGGATGTGCCCCGTGAGTCTCTAGTCACCTATGTTCATGTGTCGACTCCGGTGGGTGATAATGTTGTTGTGGACCGTCTGTATCGATCGTGCATGATGTCTATTGGGGGTCTGGAGACCCGAGTGGACCTACTGTTACTCAGCATGGTCGATTTTGATGTGATATTGGTCATGGATTGGTTATCTCAGTGTAATGATGTTCTTGATTGTCACGCTAAGACCGTGACCTTCGCTATGCCAGGGTGTCCGAGGGTTGAGTGGAGAGGTTCTTCTGAGTATATGCCTAGCAGGGTGACTTCCTACCTGAAGGCTCAGCGCATGGTTGAGAAAGGGTGTTTATCTAATTTGGCCTTTGTGAGGGATGTCAATGGTAAGACTCCCACTATTGATTCAGTTCTTGTGGTCCATGACTTTCCGGAAGTGTTTCGTGCAGACCTGCCAGGCATGCCACCTGACAGTGATATTGATTTTGGTATTGACTTATTGTCAGGGACCCAGCCTATTTCTATTCCACCTTATCGTATGGCACCAGCGGAGCTAAAGGAATTGAAGGAGCAGCTTCAGGAACTCCTGGATAAGGGGTTCATTTGGCCTAGTGTGTCACCTTGGGGTGCACCGGTATTGTTCGTGAAGAAAAAGGATGGGTCCATGCGTATGTGTATTGATTATCGGCAGCTGAACAGGGTTACAGTGAAGAACCGGTATCCCTTTCCCCGCATTGATGATTTGTTTGACCAGCTTCAGGGAGCCAGAGTGTTTTGCAAGATTGACTTGAGATTTGGGTATCATCAGTTGAAGATTCGGGATTCTGACATTCTGAAGACTGCTTTCAGGACCAGATATGGTCATTATGAGTTCTTGGTTATGTTATTTGGGCTGACCAATGCCCCATATGCGTTCATGCAATTGATGAACAGCGCGTTTCAGCCTTACCTTGATTCTTTCGTCATTGTGTTCATTGATGACATCCTGGTTTATTCTCGTAGACAGGATGAGCATGCTCAGGATTTGAGAGTTGTGTTACAGAGGTTGAGGGAGGAGAAGCTTTATGCAAAATTCTCCAAGTGTGAGTTTTGTCTTGGTTTGGTAGCTTTCTTGGGGAACGTAGTGTCTAGTGAGGGTATTCAGGTTGTTCCGAAGAAGATAGAGGCGGTGCAGAGTTGGCCCAGACCGTCCTCAGCTACAGAGATTAGGATTTTCCTTGGTTTGGCGGGATATTACCGTCGCTTTGTGGAGGGATTCTTTTCTATTGTTTCGCCTTTGACCAGATTGACCTAGAAGGGTGCTCCATTCAGATGGTCTGATGAGTGTGAGGAGAGCTTTTAGAAGCTCAAGTCAGCATTGGCCACAGATCCGGTACTAGTTTTGCCTACTGGTTCGGGTTCTTACATAGTCTATTGTGATGCTTCTAGAGTTGGTTTGGAGCGGTATTGATGCAGGACGGTAGGGTGATTGCCTACGCGTCTAGACAATTGAAGGTGCACGAGAAGAATTATCTAGTGCACGATCTTGAGTTAGCTGCCATTATTCATGCCTTGAAGATTTGGCGGCATTATTTGTATGGAGTGTAGTGTGAGATTTTCACTGATCATCATAGTTTGCAGTATCTGATGAGGCAGAAGGACTTGAATTTGCGTCAGAGGAGGTGGTTGGAGCTTCTCAAGGATTATGACCTCACTATCTTATATCATCGGGGGAAGGCCAATGTAGTGGCCGATGCCCTAAGTAGTAGAGCAGAGAGTTTGGGTAGTCTAGCCTACCTTCCAGTAGCAGAGCGGCCATTAGCCCTTAATGTTCAGGCCTTAGCGGGTCGGTTGGTGATATTGGATCTATCAGAGCCCCCCGCGGGTGTTGGTTTATGTAGCCTCCAGGTCTTCTCTTTACGATCAGATTAGAGCACGCCAGTATGATGATCCACATTTTCTTGTTCTTCAGGACAAGGTCCGTCGCGGTGATGCCAGGGATGTGGTTATTGGTGATGATGGGGTCATGAGGATCCAGGGCCGAATTTCCGTGCCCAATGTAGATGGGCTTCTAGATTTGATTCTAGCTGAGGCCCATAGTTCGCGGTATTCCATCCATCCGGGTACCGCAAAGATGTATCAGGATTTGAGGCAGCATTATTGGTGGAGGCGGATGAAGAAAGATATTTTTGAGTTTTTGGCTCGGTGTGTCAACTGTCAGCAAGTCAAGTATGAGCACCGGAGACCAGGTGGATTGCTTCAGAGGTTTGATATTCCGGAGTAGATGTGGGAGAAGATCACCATGGACTTTGTAGTTGAGCTCCCACGGACTTCGAGGAGGTTTGATTCTATATGGGTTATTGTGGATCGGCTGACCAAGTCCGCGCACTTCATTCCTGTTGGTACTACTTAATCTTCGGAGAGGTTAGCTAAGATTTATATCAGGGAGATTGTCCGATTGCATGGGGTTCCAGTTTCTATCATTTTCGACAGAGGTACTCAGTTCACATCTCAGTTTTGGAGAATCGTGCAGAGAGAATTGGGTACTCAGGTTGAGTTGAGCACAGCGTTTCATCCTCAGACCGACGGGCAGTCGGAGCGTACCATTCAGATTTTGGAGGATATGTTGCGTGCTTGTGTGATTGACTTTGGTGGTTCATGGGACCAGTTTCTGCCACTAGCAGAGTTTGCATATAATAACAGCTATCAGTCGAGTATCTAGATGGCTCCGTATGAGGCTTTATATGGTAAGAGGTGCAGATCTCCGGTTGGTTGGTTTGAGCCGGGCGAGGCTAGGCTATTGGGCACAGACTTGGTTCAGGATGCGTTGGGCAAGGGAAAGTTGATTCAGGAGCAGCTTCGCACGGCGCAGTCTAGGCAGAAGAGTTATGCGGACCGGAAGGTCCGAGATGTGTCTTTCATGGTTGGGGATAAGGTGCTGCTAAAGGTGTCGCCCATGAAGGGTGTTATGAGATTCAGGAAGAGGGGGAAGCTGAGTCCTATGTTCATTGGGCCATTTGAGGTGATTCTGATGGTTGGGGAGGTGGCTTATAGGCTTGCTATGCCTCCCAATATATCGAGTATTCATCCTGTATTCCATGTTTTGATGCTCCGAAAGTATGTTGGTGACCCGTCTCATGTTTTGGACTTCAGCACGGTTCAGCTCGAGGGTGATATGTCATATGAGGTAGAGCCAGTGGCTATTTTGGGTCGACAGGTCAGGAAGCTGAGGTCTAAGGATATAGTTTCATTGAAGGTTCAGTGGAGAGGGCAGCCGGTAGAGAACGCCACCTGGGAAATCGGGCGGGAGATGCGGGACAGATATCCTAACTTATTCGAGACTTCAGGTTTGTTTCTAGACCCGTTCGAGGACGAACGTTTGTTTAAGAGGGGGAGGATGTAACGACCCGGCCGGTCGTTCCGTGAGATTTACCTCATTTTCCCTATTTCTGCATTTGTCATATATTGCTAGCATGTTCTTTTTGTTGTGTTGGGTCAGTTGGTTTGGGTCCGGAGTGGTTATGGTGAGAATTGAGGCATTTAGTCTCCTAAAGTAGCCTAAAAGTTGAGAAAGTCAACTGAGGGTTTACTTATTGGTGAACGATCTCGGAATGTGAATTGTATGGCTCGGATAGCTTCATTAGGTGATTTGGGACTTAAGAGTGTGTTCGGAATGAAGTTTTGATGTCCGGTGTAGAATTAGGCTTGAATTGGCGAAAGTTAGTTTTTGGCGATTTCCGGTCGGCAATGGAAAATAGGCTATCGCGGTCGGAATGAGATTCCGGAAGTTCGAGAAGGTTCCTAATGTCATTTTGGATATGTCTGCAAAATTTCAGGTCAATCGGAGGTGTTTTGGTTGTTTTCGGCGTAGTTGGTAAAATTTGGAAGTTTAAAAGTTCATAGGCTTGAATTTGATGTAATTTTGGTGTTTTCGTGTTTTTTTTGGTGTTTCGAAGGCTCGACTAAGTTGGAATAATGATATGGGGTGTGTTGGTATGTTTGGGTGGGGCTCCGAGGGGCGCAGCATTGATTTCGGATGGTTGGCGGAGTTTTAAACTTGGAAAATTGCACCAAATGGCTGTTGGTGTAAGTTTCTGGTGTTGGCCGCACTTGCGGAAGGGTTATCGCAGGTGCGAAAGGTCATGTGCAGGTGCGGAAGGAGGGTAGGCAAGGGGAAATCCGCAGGTGCAAAGAGATGGCTGCACTTGTGAAGTCGCAGATGCGGAGGAGTGGTCGCAGGTGCAAGAATTGGCCTGTTAGTGGGATAGCGCAGGTGCGCACCTGGGACCACAGGTCGGGTCCGCAGGTGCGATTAAGTGTCCGCAGGTGCGGAATTTCTGGGCACAACAGTATAAAAAGGGGCCTCCGTGAATTTTATTCATTCCACCATTTTTGCATGCGGTTAGAGCTCTTTTGAAGGCGAATTGAAGAGGAAATTTGTGGCTCTTCGGTGGAGGTAAGTTCTCGGGTTATTAAAGTCGTTTCTATGCTATTTTGTTCGGATTAGGCTTGTAAATTGAAGGATTAAAGTAGGTAAAGGATGGGAAGAATGGGTGGAGGATTGGAAAATTCTTTTGGCAATTTAGGTAGGCAATTGTGGTCCGATTGTGATGTTTTTGGTATGTGTAGAAACGTGGGAGGACGAGGTTTCTAGTGATATTTATCGAATTCCGAGAAGTGGGCCCGGGGTTCGGGTTTGGCCGAATTTTGAGATTCTTGTATAATTTGATAGTTTTCGATTGGGTT
>ML301078.1:0-18581 GCA_005239505.1 Nicotiana paniculata
AAATAATGTCATTTTAATCTTTTCAATATTTTGATAACAACAAAACAAGAAGAGTGGTAAAACATTTTTAGGTAGCAAGATGAATAACGAAACTAATTGAGGACTCGTTGCAATAAGTAAAATATTAATAAAATATACAAATATATGTATCGAATATGAAAGAGACAAAATAAATGGAATACTTTAAATACGTTAGAAAATTTTAGACGTACTTTAAATATTAGCCCATGTGTTCATACCCGAACCTTGGGTTGATATGCTTAAATAATAAAAGGATCATGTGCGCATTCCGCGTCTCGATGCCTTTAGATTTAAAAGTAATTATNGGGTAATAAATAATTTATGATCAATAAAATACGAGAATAGCTAAAAATTGATTTAAGCCTTACATGAGTCAATAAAGCGACCGTGCTAGAACCGCGGGACTCGAGGGGTGCCTTACACCTTCCCCTCGGTCAACAGAATTCCTTACTCAGTCTTCTATTTTCGTAGACCATAAATTAAGAGTCAAACCATCCTTTGTTAAGGGATTCAAGATAAAAGGTGGCTTGGAACACCAAAACTCAATTCCAAGTGGAGACTCTAAATAATAAATAATCCCTTTTCAAAATGTCACTTCGATTGGAAAAACTCTTCTTCACCAATATTGTAATAGGGTTGTGGGACATAAAAGAGGTGTGACAACACTAATGCAATTAGTATGAATAAGAACTCGGTTCATCATAAGAGAACTAAGCATATAGACGTTAGGCATCACTTTTTGAGGGATAATTTTGAAAAAGGGCTGATCACTGTGAAATTTTGTGCTACTGACAAGCAAAGAACTGATATCTTCACAAAATCCCTAAGTAGAGATCAGTTTGAAAGGAACAGGTTGGAATTAGGGATGATCAATATCACCTAAAAGGACCAGTTCATATTTTACAACGGAAAAAAAAATGAAAATGAAAAAGAAAAAGAAAAAAAAAATAAATGTTTTGGTTAGCAAATCTGGAACGTTGTGTAAATAACTAGATTAATTTTTGCTCAGTCTCATACTGTAAATAGCCTGTGCAATGTGTTAAAATGATTCACCGATCTCTAATGATATTTTCTCTATTTTGGCAAATTGAGACATAATCAAGAGGACTCTCAGTGAAGAACCTGGTTCACTAATGGTGGCTCATCTAGATACCAAGGTATGTTTTCTACACTCTGCACAATTTTAAATACCAATATTTGAAGCATGAGCAGACTCCTACCCAAGTTAAAAAATTTCTTAAAATTATCTAATTAAATTGAACCAGTTCCATTCAAAAGAGTCCTCACCAAATTAAATCACCTAGATTCTAGGGAAGCCTCAATTGTCCTTTCGAAACTAAAATTTCAATCTAGTTAGACTTCTAATTGACTGCTAAACCTGTCGTTATTCATTAATTACCCCCTCCCCCCTCTTAAATCACTCATCATCATCCCTGCCATTCTCTCATAATTTCTAAAACCGTCAAACTTTTTCTATTCTCTCTTCTTCCAAAATTCAACCTGCCCATCCCCTTCCTTACAGAATCAAACACAAAATGACTAATCCCGGTGATAATCCTGGTACACCCTTACCATGTTCTTCATCTTCCACTACCCCTCAACCTAGGAAAAGACGAGTAAAAATGCTTGCTCGAAAAATTGTGGCTAGAGGTGCGCTTTCAAGGAAATTAAACGCACAACTACAAGCAAGCCAAGCCCAAGAACCCCAAAACTCTGGTGACTCTTTCAAGTCGGCGACTGAGGGGGAAGAAACTAGGTCTTCCGATTCTGAGCAGGTAACGTTTGTCCCAAACCCTTCTACTGGGGTCATATCTGACTTTGTTGAAAATCTAGAAAATAGGTTTATATTGGTTGGGTCCGTGGTGGATGTGGAAACTATTGAGTCAAGAAGGAGAGTAGGTAAAAATAAAAGAGAAAAATAAAAAGAGAGTGAGGATGTGCTAAGTGATGAGAGGGGAAAAGGAAAAGGAGTGATTGATTCTTCACCCACCTCTGAAACTGGTAGAATGGCTATCTGTGGAGCAGAGTCAGAAAAGGTGGAAGAAAGTGGCAAGAAAATAGGGGGAAGTGGATTTGGAGAAGCCGCTGAAGGGCTGGTAAATCTTGGAAAGCAAATAGATGAACCTGGTTCATTCGTTGAAGAAACAGTAGCAGATCTTTTGAAAAAGATAGGTGACAGTTATAAACCCAAGAAGAAGAGAAATCCTAAAGCAACGACCCCTAGCTCACAAAAGCCAACAAGAAAAGGAAACTTGATCCTTCTTACACTTATGAAATTCCTCTACCAAGAGGAAGAGCCACAAGGAGTCAGCTGAAGCAAAGTGAAGAGGAGTTGAAGAAAGCTTTAGAAGAAAGCAAGAAGAAAATGATGGACAAAGGGAAAGAAAAAGTAGGAGATCCTGTTGAGGTTGTTGATGTGGATGAAATGGACCTGGTCTATTAAGGTGAAAAGATAACTGCCGAGGTAGAGGGTCAGACCCCCAAGCCCAAGAAAACCAAGACTTTTTTCAAGAAATCTACATCAGTATCCAAGTCTGCTGAACCATCTACCCTGGCAAAAAGGACCAGGTCTGCAGTGATATCAAAACAAGTAAAGATTGTTAAAGAGGAGGAATGGAGTGGAGAAGAAGAGGATGAGTCAGACAGTGAAAAGGATAAATTGGCCAAGTTTGGCAAACGAACTATCTTGAAGGGTAGGCTCTTGAAGGATTTAGAGGAAGAAAGGATGGTCCTGCTGCTGGAAAAGCTAGAGGTGAAAGGGTGGAAGGACATGGTCCTTCAGATAGATGGAAGACTGGCAAGGAATAAAATTATTGAATTCATGGCCAATGCTGAGGTGAAGGATGGAAGAGTCACCATCCTGGTGAAAGGAGTTCAAATTTCTTTTGATGCAAAGGAACTGGGTGAAATGCTAGGTGTACCTTCTAAAGGGTACAATGATTACACAAGGCAGAAATGGCCCAGCCTAGACACCCTTTCTACTTCCTTGAAAATCGCCGGGAAATTCTGTGATAATGAAGAAGAAAGTGATCCCAAGATTGTATAAAAATTGAAATGAAGCCCCCCACAAGGCGTTGTTTGAATTCATCAACAAGTGTGTGCTTCCTAGGCAGGAAAGGAGGCACATTGCCAACTTTATAGACTTGGTTTTGATGGAATGTCTGGACAGTGGGAGGTAGATAACTGACATGGGTTTATAATCCAGCTTCTAGATAAGGTCATCAACGTCTCCAAAGCCCATGACATTCCATATGGATTCATTCTCACCACTGTTCTTGCTCATTGTAAGGTGCTACGAAGGAGGTGGGAGATGGCCACAAGCCAAGACCATTTTAGGATTAACACTCTGCTTGCTTGTGATTATGAGGTCCATGCCATTCCCAATGAACCTAATTCATCTAAAAAGATACCAGTCAATAGCAAGGTCAGAGCCCTAGTGCAGGAGAGTGGGGCAAAGGATGCTGAGATAGCAAGGCTGAAGACACAGTTGGGTGAGGTAGAATTTGAGAGATGCTCTCAGAACAGAGCTCGCAAAGGAAAAGGAGAAGAATGATGGGATTCTTCAAGACATGTTGCACCATCTCCAAGCCAAAATCCAAGCCCCCAGATTTCTAAGCCTTAACTTCCTAGCCCTGTCTAGAACTTTCAGCGACCCAGATTCGGGATGTTTCTTTTTGTTGCTCATGCTTTTAAATGTTTTTATTTCTTTTTGTGGATTGTAGCAGAATCATATTCTCTATCAATAAAATTTGTTTCTTTTGCTCTAATTGACTGTCTATATTTCCTTGATAGTTTGAATTCTTAGTTTGACTGTTGATGATTAATCCATGAATGCATCTACAGTAGCCCCAATGGCCATGAGTAAGTTTTAAAATCTGGATGCACACATTTTTTATGCAACTTTTTGATAATGCCAAAAGTAGGAAAAATTATTCTTTGTATTCCGAACAGTGACATTTATAACCTAATGAACCTGGTCCTTGATGATAAGTGAAAATTGTTCTAACATTGTGTTGATGTTGGGTTAAATTGAACAAGCCCTAAACTTATGGAAGCACAGAGTTTGTCATCATCAAAAAGAGGGAATTTGTTGACCCAAGTAAATGATAGTTTTGAAAATTGACAAAGGAACTCAGGAATGAACCAGGTCCATCACTAATGGACAAAGACAAGGGCAAATTTAAGCACGTGAGATGCATGTGAAGGAGATAAATGTAACCTGGCAGAATAAATATCTCCTGATCGAAAAAGTTGCATAAATGATAAGGAGAAAGACTCCTTACTCAAAGAGAAAATTATCCAAGATAAGGAAGGATTTAGGAGTTGAGATTAACTAGAACTCTTCCACCAAGGAAGAGTAGCATTAGAACTCTAGTTAATTCTTTATCTACTAACCCTATATATTGCATGATGTTCTCATTGTACAGGGATGCACAAAAGCAGAAGTTAAACGTGAATTGAGAGCAAAATAGCAAGGCAATTTTGCAAGCAATTCTTATGAGATCTAAGTGTGCAAACCTGAAGCTACTTGATCCAGATAGAAGAACCAGTTCCAAGTGGAGTTCAATTATAGTAGGCGGTTTTATATTGTACCTTTCAGCTTTATCTAGAAGCATTTGTAATAGGTACTTAATGTATTCAAGTTAGAGTTAACTTGAAGTCTTCGCAAACAGTTAGAGGTTGTTTGCTGCAAGGGATTAGAGTTAGTCCTAGGTTTACAAAAGAGTTTTTGTAAATGCAGTTTTTGGCTCAGTGATTTAGTGAAGAGTTTGGAAAAATCCTACTGGGAAGTAGGTCGTGATTTTTTAACCTTTTGAGCCAGGTGTTTTCCATATAAAAATTCTTGTATTCTTTAATTTATGTACTTATTATTCTACAACAACAGTATTAGGAACACATAAAAGAACCAGGTCCTTCTATAATCTGTGCACGCGAAAAATTGGACATCACACAAATCACCTCCCCCCCCCCCCATCCTCTTGTGTGGTGTTGAAGTATAAAACATCATATGAGGCGGATGCCACATGGCATGCCACCCCAACGCCCTAATCCACATATTAAAGACTAAAATTTGAAATCCAATATTTTTCATGGTAGCGGTAATGGTGGCAATAGTGGCGGAGGGGAAGACAATTTTAGTGGTGAAAAAAGAAATAGAAGGGAGGGATAAAATGGGTTAGGGGTGCTGAGGTGGCAAGTCATGTGGCATCCACCTCATCAAATGTTAGTGCCATGTAGGATTGGATGTCCACTTTGGACAAACTTAACGAAAAATGGATATATTTGAACCAATAGTATAACGATAGGGGAATACATGAACTCAAAGTATAGCGAGTGGTACATTTAAACCTTTCTGATAATACAGTGGTATATTTGGCCCTTATCCATTAATAATAATGTGTAATTTTTATTTCACTTTACTATACAAGAAGGAAGATGAAATGCGCCACTCCAGAGAAACGAAGCCCAAATAGCATTTGGGCCTGCTTCGTCAATGAAAATCCATAAGGGATTTCTGGGATTTTTGAAGCTTCATTATTTATTTGGACTTTATGAGATCGTGAAATTTCTCGATAATACTGTGTAATTCATCACCCGTCAAATTTTTAGGACAAAATAAGTACTGACTGTTCCCTTAATAGCAGTCCTAAGAATGGCTATTTGTGCACTTCACCTGGGTATCAGCACTCTGTTAATCCAAATGCGCGCCGCGTAAGGCCCATTAAGGAGAAGCACTCCCTAACAGGATTTTTTCATTTTTATAACTCGAACTCGCTAATCTGGTTAAGGATGAAGGGATACTATCCATTCCACCACAATCTTTAGTTGTATCGGTACAACACTACAAGTCTACAACCTTATTCAGTTGTTTAGATTTGTTGTGCAAGGTTTTGTCTCAAAACATAAAATCAAAGGTACGTCAAAAGGGTATTCAAGTAAAGCTTTAACTATTAAAAAAAAAAGCATGCCAAAGTAATGCAGAACATTCAGATTTTATAATATTTCTAGTCGTAGTTGGTACCGCCCCTGTTCACTTCAGCATGCAAGGAACACCTTCGGGAAGAATCAAAGTTTTTCTTCTCTCTTGTTGCCGAGTCGAGGGGGCTTAGTTGGCACAAGGCTCTAAAAGAGTTTTCTTCGAGCGAGCAGTCTTTTTATTTTTTTTGTTTTGAATGACCTCCCTCTCACTTAGTTCGAGCTGAATTAAAGAAATTGAATGCCCCAATGTCTGTGAATAAAAAAATATACATTCAACCATCAATCGGTCAATACAAATATAAACACTCTGAAAAAGAACCTCAAAAGTACTAGGTATATATACTAAAAACTATTTCCTCTGACTTTGTTAAAATAATTACTCTCCCAAATGGGAGGTTATAGGTTCGAAACACCAGCATGATTTTTTGGTCAAGCTTGTCGCACAAAATTTGTATAGTGCGGTTCATCTCTTCAATGTAATGTGCAAGCTATTGCACTGTAACAAGATTTACCCAGAGCACATCCGAAGGCTAGCGACTGCGAATTCCTTAATTTATTTACCCAGAGCACACACGAAGTATAATGACCGTACATTCCCTACTTTAATGAAAAGCATAATTACTTCAAGTCTTTATCTGGGGAACAATTGATCAAGTTGGATTGTACTCAATCACATGCAAGTTTGATTCTTGCATTTAAAATTATCCAGACTACATTGCATTTAAAATTATCCAGACTACATTTGCTGGCATGTCATAATCTTGAACCCTAGGACCCTTAATTGGCAACTTGCTTATGTTAAATATTAAAATAATGTGATTTTTTTGTGGGGTTTTAAAGCATCTGGTCATTATTTCTTCATATAAATTAATTAATTGTTATAGGGACTCGATGTGAAATACAGTCCAAGGAATAATACAGAATGTTGGAGCAACTTGCTTGAGAAATGAAATATGTTGCCCTAGAAGATTTCTAAAACTAATATGAAGAATAGCACGACGCTTGTATTGCTCTCCCATTATTCCGTTTTCACGGTTTAAGTGGCTCTTACTTTGCTTGCCGCTACTACAAGAATCACTTTCACTTTCTTTTTCTCTGGCTACTAATTAAGATGTTTCCATTCGTCAGGTTATCTCTTGTCTACCCATGAATTCAGCAGTAGTTCGTGAAAAAACAAAAAACTAAATATATCCACGCACTACTAGAAATTCGATAAAAACCGACCAAGGTCGACCGACCAACTTTGGTCGGTCATAAAAACTGGTCAAAAATCCGACCAACTTTGGTTCGGTTTTCTTTGGCGCAAAAATGCGGGAAACTATTATTGAGTCCCGCGAAATTTATTTTTCAAGAAATCGACCAACTTTGGTCGGTTTTCAATTAAAATAAATAAAAATTAATATTAAAAAATGACCAAAATTGGTCGGTTAATTCGGTGGTCATTTTAAAAAATCGACCAACTTTGGTCGGTAATTTTATTTTTAATAAAATCGACAAACTTTGGTCGGTTATTTTCATGCGAAAATACAATTAAAGAGTATAAATCATATAAAAGACAGTCTTAAAACAAAATACACCAATGGTCTAGTGGGATAATAGTATCCTGTCACAGTACAGACCCCGGATCGATTCCCAGATGGTGAATCTTTTGATTACATAATTAAAATACCGACCAACTTTGGTAAAAAAAAAACCGAACAACTTTGGCCGGTTTTTTTTTTTGCAATATTTTTTTTTTGAATTTAATTGACCGACAAAAGTTGGTCGGTAATTTCCGACCAACTTTGGTCGGTATGCCTTTCCGACATCTAAAATACCGTCCACACGTATATGGTCGCGTTTTGGACGGTTATTGGCCATTACCGACCAAAGTTGATCGGTTTTTACCGAATTTCTAATAGTTACGTATACAATATGAGAAATACGTAATTGTATTGAAGTTTTAAGACAATTATTTAATCCTATATCTCCTGTTGCATTAATCAACGATTATGTGATGTATATTTCACATTATAGTTAACATAACTGCAGTAGGGTTGTGAGGTGTTTGTCTTTGTGATTCTTTCAATGTTTTCATTTAGCTCGAACCTTTTTTTTCTTCCATGCATAATTATAACAGGTTAATTTCAATTTTTATGTCCATATTATTGTATCTATTATACTTATATATGAATTTTAGATTTTATATTTTATAAAAAATTGTAACTTCCGCTTTATGTTTAAGTTATGTGCGCGTAGAAAATGTTGGGTTCAGCTGAACGATGAAACTCATATTGCACCTGCATCTGCCATCTAATCAGAAGCTCCAAAATTATATAGGACACTTCGGTGCTATTATTGATTTTTTTAGCTCGGTAACAAAATTTTGTAAAAAAAATCCTACAAGAATTTTAAACATCGCCCACTAGAATTTTCTTCGATCGTCAGAATTTTAAAACATGCAGTAGTTATGGTAATCGTCAGGATTTTAGCTCAAATTCTAACGGATCACCAGAATTTTTTAACATTGTGGCGGAGTATTGTTGATTGTTAAAGTATGAAGTTGAAAGTTTTTCACAAGTTGTACTATCCAAAAAGGAAAATATAGAGGCTCAATTATTCTAATTAGGGGTGGTCAAACCGAATCGGAAAACCGCATCAAACTAAAAAATTAAAACAAATCGATTAAAAAATCCGACTAGGTTTGGTTTGACTTGGCTTGGTATTGAGTAAAGAAATCTGAACCAAGCCGACATATACATATATACTTTATATATATATTTTTAAGACTTTATATTGAATTTTTTTTAAAAATATTGAAATATTTGGAATCCTCTCATGTGTTAACCTTGAAAGCGTACATTAATGAAAATTATTATAGACGACGACTAAGAAAATAACTATCATATATTACTAAAAAAATTCTCTCATTAGAATATTTTAATAGATCATATGTTTATCAATTTTTTCAATATTTCCTAAACATATATTCACTTATCAAATCTTTATCTATAACTTTACAAAGTAAGATTGAAGTAATATTCATGTAACAAAAAGAAAAACTGAAAATCTGAAAAACCCGACAAAACCGAACTAATCCAAACCAATATAGTTGATTTGATTTGATTTTAATAAAAACTAAACCAACTCGATCCATATACACCTCTAATTCTAAGTTACGTAAAAAAGGTGATGATTTTGCTTGACAGTACAAACCACATGATGCAGCTGATATATATAAATTTGTAAAGACTTGTAATATTACTTTAAGAGTTAGTACAAGTTTTCAATTAGTGCTCACTTTTTTTGGTTTTCCATTCAGTTGTTCGGTATTTATATTGGAACTCGATTATATTCGGATTCGTGCCGCATAAGGCTCCATTCGGGAGGAAGCGCTCCCTATCAAAAATTTTTTTATACTCAGGGTTCGAATCTGAAACCTCTGATTAAGGAAAATACAGTCTCATCTATTGCACCACATCCTTTGGTGGTCAATTAATGCTCACTTGTTACATCTTACATCTTGTTTCAAATCGTTCAGCACAGCAAAGAAAGTAAGGAGTCGAACTTAATTAAATAAATAATTGTAGAGTACGAACTTAGATATTTTTCCAAATGTGTAAAATACGAATTTATATAGTTCATTCCAATTTTATCTACTTCTACATTTATATATATATATATATATATATATAAAGACGTTTGATGCTTGGGATCTTAAGTTTTTATAACATTTGTATGTCTATAAAATTTATGAAACTTGTTATCTTAAATATATCATAATATTTCTGGGACTATAAAAATTTCTTATTACAGAAATATAAAAATGTACAATTTTTTTAAGCAAACTAATAAGGAAGAAATACGAAAAGAGTAACATATTTCACATACATTTCTACTCAATGTTGATCTTAGGCAAGGCACCATCAATGAGTATGGCGTTATGCTCGCTCTACCCTTAAATAGATGTCTTCGATTTGAGCAACAAGAAAGACGAATTTCTTGAAGCATTTTACATCCCTTAATGGATTTATCGGGCGTGAATCAAAATTAGTTGGATCAGTAAATTTATAAATATCGAAATGTCTAAAGAGAAAAGGATATTAGGGCAAATGAAGCATTTCCATTTTTGGTAATAACCACGTTGGGAAGAATCAAACCAATTGCTTGAATAATACTGAATTGAGAAAAGTTCAACGCCACACATTTAGGCTTGGCTCAAGCAGTGGCGGAGCCACATGCACCCGTTGACACTCTTTCGTCGGAAAATTACACTGTTTAGCTAGGTATTTTTAAAAAAATATGTATATATATTATAAAATAATACTCACGGACTTCTTTGTGAGTTTGTTTCTTTATATTTTGACTCTCCTTAATAAAATTCCGGCTCCGCCACTAGGCTCAAGGACATTGTCCAAAACTTTACTCAATATACCTTCAATATTAAGGACTGGAACATGATTTTCACTTGAAAAAAAAAAAGTTAAAATATTTCTTTTTAGTAAAACCGTTAATTTATTTGAAATTTTTATCTCTGTCTTATTTGTATTTTAAATACTTAATGTAAAACTTGAGAATCAAGTATTCAAGCAAAACGTTTTCGTTAGGCCATAAACAATAGTATATTTCACTTTGATTTTTTATTTTATTTTTTAACTTTCACTTTGAAGTTCAGTATTTGTAAATTGGTTTGGTCATCAGACATTGGGATTTGGAAATACTGAAATTCAATATCTGAAATACTAAGTCAATAATAGGAAAAGAGTATTTCAAGCAAAATAATAATCTTTAAATTCAATATACTCACTTTGTCAAGCTCAACCCAACAATTATGTTCTATAATTTCTTCAATTAAATCAATCCAACCACAAATAAACCATGGGTTGGACTTGTTGGAAAAAGAAGGAAGAAGGAAAAAGGAAGGAAAGAAAGAAGAAGAAGAAAACTATTCTGATGGAAGTCTAAATTTGTTATTTCCCTCTCTTGATTTATGTGATACTTTTCGTTTTTCGAAATTCTAACCTTTTTAATTTTGATCATGTATTTGAACATAGAATTTTTAAGTTATTCGAAATAAAATTTACATATTTAAAGACAACATATAAAGTATTATAAGTCACAATAATTAATAATTTAAAATATCTAAGAGGCATATGACAATATTGCAGTCAAAGAATAAACGGAGAAGGGTCTGATCTGCCCCTCTACTATCATCAATAGTTTAAAAAAGTCCTCTGTTATACTATTAGGACATCCCAACCCCTGACGTTATACTATCATACATATATGCCTTTATTTTAATGGAAGGGCCACGTGGCAGGCTTAAAAAGCATCTGGGTAATTTTATAACTGGTCCGACCCAACTCATTACCCAACCCGACCCTAACCCCTACCGGCCGCCACCCTCAAACCCAGAGGAAACCAGCTAGCCACTGACTTAACTACTCCATTCTAGAGCCGCCCACGCCTCCCTTACATAAAAAAACCATCGACGCCACCTCCATACACAAACGCCCAGCACCCTTCTACACCTCTGCCGTTCTTTCTTCATCAACACCATAACCGCCACTTTCCGCCGTCGGCCTTACCCCTCACTGCTCTTCTTTTTCTTGGACACAAAAAACAAAAAAGGGACAAACCCTAGAGACCCCAAAGCTGCCGCCAGCCCCCTCATTACTCTTCTTCTTCTTGAACACAAAATTTCAAGAGAAGGGTAAGGCCTTTTATGAATGTTTCTTCCAAATTATCTGAACACCAATACATAAATTGAGATGGAGGGAGTACTATAATTTTAAGGGATTGTTATATAAATAGTCGTCTATATATATATATATATATATATATATATTATACATCCACCTGCTATTTTACGTTTAAGAGATTAGGTAAACGGTTGTTTGGGTTAAATCTTCTAATTTTAATTGCAAGGCTGGAGGACATCCATTGGCCATCATAAATCGGGTGATTTGTACAAATAGGACATTTCTGTGCCACTATTGACTTTTTGATCTCGCTTGCCTTGTGAAACTTCAAATTTAACAAGTATTGCAATCTGCTTGCCCCATGAATAACATGTTTGACTTTTAGCCTTAAAAATTGGCCTATTGAACAAGTGGGTACAAAAAATTAAGACAGTCTATTTTCATTATTATTTAGTATAATTTGGTGAAGCCTGTTTGGACATAAGAATTTTTTCACTTTTTTTAAATCAATGTTGGCCTAAATTTTCAATTTTCACTTGAAGATGAATTTTGAAATTTTTTAAAAATTTGAGAAACTCCAAGAAGTTGTTTTTCAAAATTTCACTCAGATCACTCACAAAACTTCAAAAACAACCCAAAATTATAGTTATATCCAAACACAACCCTAATTTCCAAACGCCGTTTTCATTTGAAATTTTTTTTCATTATTTTTTCGAATTTTACAATTCTTATGTCCAAACACCCACTAAATCGCTGTTGAAAATTTTACCTCCTATAGCAAAGTATACACCATTTTTATTATAAATGAAAATTATTTTAAATATTATTTTCTATAGCTACCTTTTATATTTTATAGCAAAATAGGTATTTATGGGATATATTAACATTGAGGCATAAAATATGCTATTTATGTTTTTCCCTCTCTTTCTTTCAATTAACACAAGATTCTCTCTCAGATTTTTTCTTCTTTCTCTCTCTCTTGCTTCTCTTTTTTCTTTCAATTAACACATGATTCTGTCTCAAAGTCCCAACAAAAGTTTTCTTCTTTATCTCTCTTCCTTCTATCTCTGTTCGAGCAGAATACCTGCTTAGTTTATACACCGGATACTGCAATGGATTTGTACTGCTTAGTTTCTACACCATATATTTGTAGTACATTTGCAATGGATTTGTAATGCAATATTAGAAAGAAAGAGATTGTGGCTTTCTCTACGCCGATATTGCAATGGATTCCTCTACACGGATACTGCAATATTTTTTACGCCGCAGAGGATTTTTGAGGGCCGGGGTTCGTCTCCATTTTTAGTTTTAACACAATGTATACAATATTTTGCTTAACACCATATCCGGCAAACTTTCTTTCCTTCTTTGCTATTTAGTCACATACAATGATACAAACACATTGTATTATGTACAAATTCACTCAAATACATTATATTTTTGTATAAATACATTATCTTTTGCATGTATTTATGTATTTCGAAGGTTTGTATTTTTTAATACAGCTAAATACACATGTATTCATGCATGAATACAGGATATAAATATTGAAATACACTTAATACAAACATTAAAATAAAATAGAATATAAACAGTGAATACATTTAATGTAACGACCAGGTCAGTCGTTACGTAGAACCTGCATTGTAATTACTGTTATTGACTTGTCATAGGTTGGTTATACTGTTATTGATGTGTTAGAGTTGGTAGGCTTGAAATCGAAATGGTTGTAGTGAGAGTTTAGTCGCTTAGTCTTTAAAAATGGCCTTAAAGTCGAAAAAGTCAACTGAGAGTTGACTTATTGGTAAACGACCTCGGAATGCGGATTTTATGGCTAGGATAGCTTCGTTAGGAGATTTTGGATTTAGGAGTGTGTTCGGAATATTTTTGTGATGTCCGGTATAGAATTAGGCTTGAATTGGCGAAAGTTAGTTTTTAGCAATTTCCGGTAGGCAGTGGAAAATAGGATATCGGGATCGGAATGGAATTCCGACAGTTGAAAAAGGTTCGTAATGTCATTTTGGATATGTCTGCAAAATTTCAGGTCAATCGGAGTTGTTTTGGATAGTTTCGGCATAGTTGGTGGATCTTAGAAATTTCAAAGTTCGTAGGCTTGAATTCGATGTGATTTTGGTGTTTTGATGTTTTTTTTGGTGTTCCGAGGGTGCAACTAAGTTTGAATGATCAAATGTAACATGTTAGTATTGTTGGTTGGGGTCCCGAGGGGCTCGGGATTGATTTCGGATGATTAACGGGAAGTTCGGAGTTTAAAAAGTGCAGCAAGCAGCTGCTGGTTTTCTAGTTACTGATGTAACCGCACCTGTGGAAGAAGGATCGCAGGTGCGGGCCCGCAGGTGCGGACAAGGATCCGAAGGTACGGGGAAGGTCGCAGGTGCGTTAGGGGACCGCAGGTGCGGGAGCTTGGCCGCAGGTGCGGAAACCCCTGGAAAGTATTAAATTAAACCCTCCACGACCATAACCTATTTTAACACCATTTTTGAACGTGAGGAAGCTTTAGAGGCGATTTTGAAGAGGGAAAATCGGTGTTCATCATAGAGGTAAGTATTTTGGATCTTAAAACTTGATTATAGGTGATTAAGGAACATAATCTCAGTGTTTAATTCATGAAAATAAGTGGGGAAAGGTGGGTTTAGGGCTTGAGATTTTGAGACCTTTTGAGGGGTCAAACAAACTCTGATTTTAGCATTCTTTATACGTATTGACTCGTGAGATGACGAAGAACATTTTGGTATAAAAATTTCTGAGTTCCGAGACGTGGGACCGGGGGTCGGGTTTTGACCAATTTCGGATTTTTAGCTAAAACTTGTATCTTTCAATTGGAATTCATTCCTTAAGCATAATTTGATGATAAAAATCTGAACTTGGTAGATTTAGAGCATTCCGAAGTGGATTCGAGAGGAAAGAGTATTTCGAAATAGTTGCTAGTTTGAGGTAAGTAATGTCCTTAAATCCTGTCCTGAGGGTATGAAACCCCGGACTATGCACCCTTTCATGGGTTTTGGAATGCAAAGATTGGAACTTTGGAAATATATTCCCTATTTAGGCAACTATTGAGTTGCGAAACTGATTTTTAAGCATATTCTTAATAGTATTGATATATTTTGATATGATTTGGGTTGTAAGCCACGTTTGAGGCCTAGTGCCGATCTGTTTACCCCTTGGGGGCTGTTTTTACTATTTTTTCTCACTTGATATGTTATGATTTTCACTCAGTTTTTTCTTGATAATTGTTTTGACACTCAGAGTATTTTGAAACTATTTCTTGAAAATAAAACACTATTTTGGGTCGAGAATCCGGTATATTCATGGCCTGAAGGGAAAATTGAGAGTGCGTGACTGAGTGAGGTTGCGGGCCTATATTGTGAGGATTCTATGATATGAGTGAGGCTGCGGGCCTATATTGTGAGTGATTTATGCCATGATGTGGCTTGTTATAGCGCTTGGGTTGTAGGAGCCCCTCTGGAGTCTGTACACACCCCCAGTGAGCGCAGGTACCTAATGAGTGATGCTCGCTGGGCTTATGCTGAGTGATTATGAGGATGCCTGATGGGCTGATATTGAGTGACTGTGAGGATGCCTGATGGGAAAAGGATTCAAGAAATGATTTTTGCCCGAGGGGCAGGTTTATGATAATTTTACTAAGTTTTCGAACTATGGTTCACTTCGTTTTTCAAATTGATTTTTACTGAGATTTTTACTGAGATATATTGATGTTATACTTGTTTTGAAAAAAAAAAGATTTCTGGAATTTAGTTTTTGAACTTATGTATTTGATGAATATTTTATGGTGACTTGGTGTGTTACTGGTTTTGTGATTTGGTGTACCTGTGCTGTGTGTTTTATATTTCTCAGACTGTGATTTATTTTCATTACTACTGAGTTGGCGTACTCATCATTACTCCCTGTGTCTCTGTGCACAGATTCATGTGACGGTTCAGAGCAGTAGCTGTCTCAATTTGTTAGAAGCAGTTACGGGATTTCGCGGTAGTTGTCCAGCGTCCATAGCTTCTCCATTTCCCTTCCTTATTTAGTTTTAGCATTTCATTCCTAGATTTTATTTGAGGCATTAGTAGAGTTAGTTTTATTTCGTAGATGCTCGTGCCAGGTTGACTCCAGCCTTGGGAGGTTTTGTTTAGAGTTGTTTAGACTATTATTGGGGCGCTAAGACTTAAGTAAATTATTTTTATGCTATGGTTGCTGTTATTATTAAATTTTGAATTATCATAATCAGAAAAATGCGTAAGTAATGTGATGCTTGGCTAGCCTAGTTCCACGATAGGCGCCATCACGGCCTGTTAGGATTTGGGTTCGTGAGAAGTCGGTATCAGAGCTCTAGGTTGCATAGGACTCAACGGTCATGAGGAGGTTCAGTAGAGTCTTGCGGATCGGTACGGATACGTCTGTACTTATCTTCGAGAGGCTTCAGAACTCTTAGGAAAAATCTCAAATTTATTGAACTCTTTCGTGCCAATCTATTGATTCTTGAATTCTAAACTTATGTTGTTTCATTCTATCAGAGATGGTGGACACGCAATACCGAACAGGGTGACCAGACACCAGCTGGACCCATGAGAGGTCGAGGCCGCGGTCGAGGCCATGGTAGAGGTAGGGGACCAGCCCAGGCATCAGCAGGGGTAGTACTAGAGGATCCCCCTGTTATTCAGGATCAGGTTCCCGCCGATGGTGCCCAAGAGGAACAGGCTCAGGCACCGGCAGTGCCTATTATTATTACGGTTCTTCAAGAGACCTTTGCTCAGATATTGACGGTGTGTTCCAGTTTAGCTCAGGCAGTTGCTATGTCTACTACTGCCACTGCAGCCCAAGACGGGAGAGGCAATCAGACTCCAGCTGCCCGGACACCTAAGCAGGTTGTACGGGGTATTCAGGCACCGAGAGCAGCCCCAGATCAGTCGGTTGCTCCGGTAAAGGATTTTGTGGTCCCTGTTATGCCTGAGGACGAGCAGCGCAGGTTGGAGAGGTTCACCAGACTTCAGCCTCCGGCTTTCAGTGGTACAGAGGGCGAGGATGCCCAAGGTTTTCTAGATAAATGTCAGAGGATGCTCCGTACTGCGGGTATTTTGGATACCAGCGGAGTTTCATTTGCTACTTATCAATTTGATGTGCTGCTTTTACTTGGTGGGAGTCATTCGAGAGGCGTAGGCCAGTTGGTTCAACACCTTCACCTGGTAACAGTTCTCCACGATCTTTTTGGAGAAATATGTTCCTCAGTCCCCACAGAGAGGAGCATCGCAGGTAGTTTGAGCAGCTGCGCCAGGGAGAGTCGTCAGTTACTCAGTACGAGATGAGGTTTTCCGAGTTGGCTAGACATGCTTCTGAGATTGACTCTATTGATAGGGAGAGGATTTGGAGGTTTGTAGATGGCCTTACTTATTAGCTCCGGATCTTGATGACCAGAGAGAGAGAGAGTGTCTGGAGCTACATTTGAGCAGGTAGTTGAATTGCTCGGGACATTGAGTCGGTTCGTAGGCAGGAGCGTGAGGAGATGGAGGTCAAGAGGCCTCGGGGATCAGGTAGCTTCGGTGGTTCCCCTTCTAGAGGGAATTTTCAGCACATCAGAGGTCGTCCATTTAGACCTCCACAGCCAGTTCGCCCAGCTTACAGTGGCGCATCTTCGGGGCAAGGTCCACGCAATTCTTATCAGTGATGTTCATCTTTTAGTGCCCTTCCAGTTCAGGGTTCTTCCAGGGCATCATCTTATCAGGGCTCTTCTATGCATGGTCCGTCTGGTGGTTATTGATCATGCTCAACTATGTCTAATAAAAGACTAAGCGGGCGTTGCATATATAATCCGAGGTATTATTCCTAGAGTCGATCCCACGGTGAATTAAAGTACCAATCAAGTCTTTAGAATACGCAACTTTTACTCAATAAATTCTCTCAAGACTTTTTGAATATAAATTGATGATGTTTTACTAATTCTACTAACAATAATAATAACTAACAATTACTAACAATGTGTTGTAAATAATTATGATAAAAGTCTAAGGTTATGGTTTCCCCCGTTGGTGAACTTACTTCTCGGATATTTCATATAACTTGATTAATTNAAGTGTAATGAAATAAGGAGATAAAAATCAGTGTTTCTGCTTTGCTGAGTAGTAAATCCACAGGCTTTTCTTCACTTTAATGGCTTCTCCTCCTTGAAGTTGTGCTTTTTGGTCTATTTATATGTTTTGGATACACCCTAAACGTGTAGGAGACTTCTATTCCAACTGGGAAACACTTAAGACTCTTCAAAACTCGGATTTGACCGGATCAGGGGCCAGGTGTTACAGGCCAAACGCCTGGATAACGACTGGCCAGGGTTGGCGTTTGGGCTCTGGCGCCTGGATAACGCCTGGCCAGGCCTGGCGTTTGGGCTCTGGCGCCTGGATAACGCCAGGCTACACCTGGCCTTAAGGCTCAAACGCCCGGATATAGCCCGGTGCACTCCTCTTTGCCTCTTGAGCGTATTTTCGACGTTTTTGCATCCATTTAGCTCTGGTTCCATCTCCAATTCACCTACACATGAAATAGACTCCATTATGCACATAAAAAGTGTATTTTTATCATTAACGGACATAAAATGTAAGGCATATAACGTGTTAAACCATGAATTCTAGCCACGCATCAACACCCCACACTTAAACATTTGCTCATCCTCGAGCAATCAAATTACACTCATGAACACAACTTATTAATAAAATCCCTTAACGCGTTATACCAAGAATTTTTAAAATAGTTTAGGCACAAAGGTGTGACATTCTCGCCTCAATAGTCGACTCACACATACCATGCTTCATTCACAATCCACTGACTACTCTAACTTAGAGGTCAACAACATTACCTTTCCTTTATGAATCATGTGCCCTCACCAAA
>ML301079.1:0-14355 GCA_005239505.1 Nicotiana paniculata
AGGTAGTTGTTTGAACAACATCACTCCCGGAGTATAGATGAAAGTCATAACCGAGTGTTTAGAGGTTGAATTAGAGATAACGATACCTCGGGTTCAATCTAAAGTGAAATGTAATGCAATCTAGCTAGCGTAACTTGAGAGAGTGCATCTAGTAAATTATCATAATTACTTGAGAGAGATTTATGGTAGATAGAGTGTTCATGATTGATAAAGACAACTNTCTTGATACGTAAATTCCCTGTGAGATCGACTCTGGGCATAATACCTCAGATTATATTTGCAACACCCGCTTAGTCTTTTATTAGACATAGTTGAGCGTGATCAGAACCTGTGGCCCGCATATGAACGATTTTGTTTTAGCAAAGAAAATACTCCGAGCTGGTTACTTTTGGATGACTATGGAAATAGACAGCATCCAGTATGTTCGGAAGTGCCACCGCTGCCAGATACATGGGGATATGATGAAGGTGCCTCCTAGTGAGCTCAATGCAACCAGCTTACCATGGCCATTTGCCGCTTGGGGTATGGACGTTATTGGACCAATCGAGCCTGTCGCTTCCAATGGCCACGGGTTCATTTTGGTCTCCATTGACTACTTCACCAAATGGGTCAAAGCAGCCTCCTACAAAGCAGTTACTAAGAAGTCGTGGCCGAATTTATCCACGACCGCATTGTTTGTCGGTTCGGAGTTCCAGAGTGAATCATCACTGACAATGGTTCTAATCTCAACAGTGACTTGATGAAAGCTATATGTGAAACTTTCAAGATCAAACACAAGAATTGCACAACATACAGATCTCAGATGAATGGAGCCGTAGAGGCCGCTAACAAAAACATCAAGAAGATACTAAGGAAGATGATATAAAGGCACAAGCAGTGGCATGAAAAGTTATCATTCGCCTTATTGGGATACCACACCACTGTACGCACATCAACAAGGGAAACTCCCTATATACTAGTTTATGGTACTGAGGCTGTAATTCCTGCCGAAGTGGAGATTCCATCTCTAAGAATTATACAGGAAGCTGAGCTCAGCGATGCAGAGTGGGTAAGAAGCCGTTATGAGCAGCTAGCCCTAATAGACGGGAAAAGAATGAATGCAGTATGTCATGGTCAACTGTATCAGAATAGAATGGCCAGGGCCTTCAACAAGAAAGTCAAGCCGAGACAATTCACACCAGGGAAACTGGTGTTAAAGAAAATCTTTCCATATCAAGATGAAGCTAAGAGGAATTTCTCTCCCAACTGGCAAGGTCCGTACATGGTTTATAGAGTGCTGACAGGAGAAGCACTCATACTTGCAGAAATAGATGGAGAAGTTTGGCCGAAACCGATCAATTCAGATGCAGTCAAGCGCTACTATGTGTAATCTTTATGCTTTCTCAGTGATGTAATTTGAACTATGCCTGACCTGATTCCCGTTTAAGAGGGGATACGTAGGCAGCCCTGTGGGTTCGGTCACAATTCAATAAAAATCTATTTTTCCCGCAATTGGAAACTGGGGCAGAATTTTGAGGAGGGCCCTCAAAATTCCAAAGCGAGTAGCAGTCCACAAGAATTCACCCAGTCAGCTGGGGAAAAATTTTGAGGAGGACTGTCAAAATTCTGAAGCAAGTTCAGCCAATCACAGCGCGAGCAGTAGTCAGAGGCGTCCACCCAGCAAACTGGGGCAGATTTTTGAGGAGGACCCTCAAAATTCTGTAGCGGGAGAGGTCGTAATGTCTCAAGCCGTCTCATGTCGTCAATTCATCTAAAACTATTTTAGATTATATATTATATCTTACAAAATCATGCATATTTTTTTTTTTTCTGAAGTAGCTTGTTTAGCGAACGTTACCCCAATGATATAGAAAGTATCATCACGATCAAGCAAACGAGCCAAGCAAAGCTAGCAGGAATGTGAACTAACCTTTCCCCTTTACAAAACTCACGATCTTTCTTTGGATGCAGGAACAAAAATGCAAAAGCCCTGAGACATATTATCCGCTCAAAAGACAGACATCGTTCCTCAAACTCGTCACGCCGACACTTATTATCAGCACAAACAATGCTTCATTATCACAATGCTCTACCACAATTTAACACCAGCTACGAATTTCTGTTGTCCTTCCTTAAATATTGCATAAGGCTACCATTCTGCCTTCCGGGACTAAATGCTGTCTCTATCTGCATTCGCGTCTTGCATAAGGCTACCTTTATATCTTCCTAGACTAAACGTTGTCTCCATCTGCATTCGCATCTTGCATAAGGCTACCTTTCTGCCTTCCGAGTTTAAACGCTATCTCCATCTACATGCGCATCTTGCATAAGGCTATCTTTCTGCCTTCTGAGACTAAACGCTGTCTCCATGCGCATTCGTATCTTGCATAAGGCTACCTTTCTGTCTTCCGAGACTAAACATTGTCTCCATCTGCATTCGCATCTTGCATAAGGCTACCTTTCTGCCTTCTGAGGTTAAACGCTACCTCCATTTACTTCTCAAAAGTGACCGATGCCCCTAGCATTATTTACTGCGCTTTCCTTTTGGGATAAGCTCTGCCCCTTTAATTCGCAAGACTAAGCTCTGCCTTGTCAGCATCATACTATTGCATCTTCATGGGCTGAAATATCGCCAACTTATCCAAATGCGTCATTATTCGGAGGCACCATCTTCATGGCCCGAGAACACCATGTCATTGTCTGAGGATCTCTTTTATCAATTTGCATATCATTATTCAAAGTCGTCCTCATTCGGAGGCACCATCTTCATGGCCCGAGAACATCATTTCATGGCCTGCGAATCCTGCATCAAGAAATTCGTGGCCCAGGACATCATGGTCTAAAGACGTCATCCTTAACCGTCCAAAGACAACATTCATAGTCCAACGGGAATTTGCATCATGTTTAGATTACGCACGATATGTTTGTATTACTCATTTGCAGGTAACCCGGCAAGCAACAACTATCATGGCAGGCGCGGTCCCGTCCCGGTTCTTCTAACTACCCCGTAAGGCGCTTGTTCACCCAACCTTGCACTTCGCGTCCATCCTTATGAAACTTCATCGGTATACTTCGTCGGTGGCTCCTGAACTACATACGACATGATTCTTGTAAAACCAGGGATATGTAGGCAGCTCAGAAACTAGGGTGCGGCCCGAAGATTTCAAGTTATTTCCACTCGGTCAAATTGGCCACCATGTCTTTACCCGACAACTCTTCCATCCTTCCCGGGTATAAAGGGGCATCTGTTGATACCCAATTTTTCCTCAAATTATTTTTTTAAATTTGCATATATACCTTCAAAATCAGGTTTCCATAACAGTTGGTATTTTTCCATAATTTTCTCATATTTTTACAAATTTATTTCCAATTTATCCAGTATTTTTATCTCTAATAATTAATTATAAATTGAATTACAAATGATTTCAAAGACACCTCTTGAATTAATACATTATTTTTGGCCTTGGTAAGTTCAAATTATTTCACAATTAGCCATATTGACACTCTTTGGCTATAATTGCAATACCTTTGCAATTATAGCCTAATCATATGTTTTATGCTATTTTAGACCAATAATTAGTCATTTTATATTTTAAATACTAATTAACCGTGCTAATTTAATTTTATTAAGCATCAATTTTATTTTTATAATTATCAGCTATTTTTATAAATTATTTATTTATTTTATGTGGTATTTAAAAAATAGCCATTTTTTTCATTTCAATTCTAACCTATTAAAACCAGCCCAAACCCCAATTAAAATGACCCAAGCCCAAACCTCCACCTAACCCGGCCCAGGTCCTCTTAAATCGTGGCCGTTGATCATTTTGATCAACGACTCAAATTACCCCTTTCCTTAATTAATCCTAAATGACCTACCCCAAACCCTCATTCCCCCTCTCATTCTATCGTTACACTCCGCCGTCCTCTCCTATCATCTCTCTCAACTCTCTCATCTCTTCGACTCCCTCTGCTAAACCTAGCCCCTTCTCCAGCCGTTGCTTTGTCGGTAACCATGGTGGTCTCACCACCATCCCTAGCCTATGGATCACCTCCTACACCAGATTGATGTTGTCCTGAGGTTTTCAAGGGAACCAGAGGCGGTTCACTTACCTCCCATGATCTCACATGCCGTTATCCGTCCATCCATGGCCGTCCGAGTAAGATTTCTCATTTTTCGGCTAGAACCAGTGGTTCTTTAGCCGGTTCTCCTTCTCTTTGGGTTTTCTCTATGAAACCCTAACTATCAGTCTCTGATTTTCATAGATCTATAACAGATTTTGGCTTATTCCGAGCTATATTTGGTGCTTTCAAAAGGTTTTCCGATTTTTCATGAAGTGACTCTTCACCTTCTAACTAGGGTTTTGAAACCTCTTGTCAAAAATGATTTCCCTTCATATTTTAAGTATTATCTTATGATTTTTATTATGTTTAAGCCTTATTCGAGCCTTTTCCCTTTGTGTCTGAGTTATTTCGTTAAAAGCCCTAAAGTCTTAGCTTTCACCTATGGCTCTGAGTTTGTTTACAACGATGTGTTCATTTGTTGTATTGTGTTCACTTTGTTCTCTTGATTATTCAGTAATTTCGTGATGTTTTACCCCATATTGCTTGTTAGGTTTTCTGGTTGCTATTACCATGCTTAATATGTGATTCATCTCTATTCATTGTTTATCAATACCTCTAAATCTTCGTCTTTCCTGTTTGTATTATGCTTATTCAGTGATTCATTTCATTGTCCTATGTAAACCCCTAATTCCGTATGATTTTACCCTGTTTTAATCACTAGGGTTTCTGACTCTCTCCTATCAATTGATTCTTACAGTAGTGCTTTAATGAACCTTCCCCTAATTCCCTACTCTATGTTTACTATGTATGAATCTTTCCTTATTTGCTTCCTCTCCTTACTTGTAACCTTTACCTACCGTTGGAGAGTTAAATCCCTTAATTAAGGAAGTACCCATACTATTCTTAAACTGATTGATTCTGATTCCCTTAATTGCTACCTGACTTTGATATGCACCTTATTTACTAATGTTTACAAAACTATATATATACCTAGGCCTCTTATTTTCCAGACACAGGATTTGATCTGTTCAAATCTCTCTCTCTCTCACAATTAAAAAACTCTCTGCTCTCTCTTCTGTGCTAGTTACTGCTATTCTAAGTTAGCCGGCTGCAAGACAAGGCTAACTATTGTGCATCTCCTACTTCCTGTTTGTGTTACTGCTTTCTTCACTTCACTGGTATGTTCTAATTTAGATTTCAGTCCTCAAACCAACATGTTTCTACCGGTGTTGTAATTCAGAGTGTTTCTAATTTGCTTTTACTTAGTATTCAACATGTTTATAGGATCCAAAACTCCCTTCTGCATGTTAAGTTAGGCTTTACTTGACCAACATGTTTCCGTATACTTAGCACTTGCTTCTTACGTGAATCTCCATGCCTATGACTGGAACATTAGTTTAATCATGGCCTTAGTTATTTTAGTGTTAATCTAACCTAGTACTTTACTGTACCCCTAATCCTCGGAACCCTTAGGAACTCCTGATTACATTCATATATGTGTGTCTGCCTTCTACATGTTTTTCCTCACATGCTCTGTATTTGCCCCTCAAATCCCATTACCCCTGTTTGTAACTGTTTGACTATCCCTGGTCCTTTGTATGATGTTGAACTTCTATTCCAATCAAATTTCCCCCTTCAAAACTGTTTTCTTACTTACCTTTTCTCAAAACTGTTTTCTTACTTACCTTTTTTTAAAACTATTTTCTTACTTAAACCCTTTTAAAATAAAAAAGCACTCTCACATATACTCTTAGAAGTCTAGGTTCTGCCCCTTCTGTGTGAGCATTGCCTTGGGATCCTTGAGCTCCCTCTGGACTTTGACACGCAAAGGCTGGCCATTCCACACTGCACTTACTCTATTTTGGCTATGAAATTTGGGTGTGAGCACTGTCTGGAGCCCTTGACGTCCTTAGGGAACTCTGACACACCCGGATTATGAGAAAGTTGTGAAATAATACCTGACATTGAGGACTTGGATACTTGAGCCTATTCTGTTGGCTCCCTATAATTAACATTTTATTTTCCTTCTATTTCAGTTGTGTAATTCGTATTCAATGGACTGTAATAATTATTTGTAAATAACTTTGGGGTCGGATAGTGAAAATGAATGGGTGATATGCATGATTAAGGGTAGAAACCATGCCTCTAGATTTATTTTCTCTATACACAATCACATCCATGTTTAGGTACACCATGCCATGCATTAGATATCATGCCACTTAGGATTTATGTGTATTTGACATCTCCACGCTTAGAAACCCTGCCTATAGGATAAATAATTAAAATGAAATAATTTGCTATTACGTGATTCTGCCCATGTTCTGAAATTTCACTAGAAATACTGTCTTAGGATAAATAATCTGTAATCACGTCTCATCATGCTATACACGTAGAGATCATGTTTTAGGTAAACAACGTTTAAAATCTGTCAGCTATGTTATTCCTGAAACTGTGCATAATGCTATGCTTCTATGTGCATTTAGAAATCCTGTTTAAGTTATTATGCATCATGCTACATTTGATATCATGCTATAGAATCGTATCTATTTAACTGCATTTAGTCTAAACACAGAACAATCCCCTGTTCTCAGAAACTGGTAATTAGTCTTTGTACATCTTCACACCTAGAATCGCATGTCATTAGCTAAATAACTTACAGTCATTAACAAATCTGAATAATTGTTGCATGTTATCCAGCACTTAGGCAAGCCTTAGGTAATTAACTTAAAAAATATAAAATCAGAACTGTCTTTGTGATCATGTTTAACTGTCAGCATGCTTAAAACCAGTCGGCAAGCCTGATTAAGACTTCCTCTCTGAGTTATGCAATAATATGTCTTTGTGTTATCACCTAGATACCATGCTTTAGGATTCTGAACTAATATTGACCTTAATTGTGTATGAGACATGCTGCTTAAGTGTACTGTGTGTGGAGGAATATTTGAGCCTTTATATGTTTTCTATGCTTTCCTTTATCTGCAGTCCTACTTGTTTTGTTATCTGTCGTCTTAGAATTTTACCTTTAAAACCTGAGGGTCTACCTAGCACCTCCTTTAGGATAGGAGTCCTAATTTCCTCCGGGACTGATAGGAAGGGACGGGTAACAGAATGCAATAGAGGTCGAGACCAACACTCGTTTTAATAAACTTACGGGGTGGGAAGGGTAGAATATGGATATGATGACCGGTGCGCTAATACCATGTGTAGACCCTCTTCGAGGAGTGATTTCCGGGTATTGCATTGATGTGATCCATATTATTATAAACCTAGGATACCTTTATATGCTAGCTCGTAATTCCTTTTCAAAAGCCAATCTTCTTTACTGTTTCTTTAAAACATCTGCATGCTCAAGACTTAAATCCCCTCATATTTGAGCCTTTATTTTTTATTTTTTAGTTGTACGAATTCACGAAACCATTTGGCCGGGAACCAAACTTGGGGATCCTGAGGGGTGCCTAACACCTTCCCTTTAGGATAATTTCAAGCCCTTACCCAAATCTCTGGTTAACAACGTAGTTGTAATTGAAACTCTTAGGTTCCCTAACACACCGTTAAAATTGTTTAGTGGAGACTCTTAAAAATATGCAAATCCCTTTCCCAAAAGGAAAGAGTTGTCCCAACCAATGTCATAAACCCGATTCCGCGAGGAAAAAAAAAAGGGGGGCGCGACAGCTATGAACTGCTAAAAATATATAGGCAACTGAAGTGTCAAAATCTAAGTCATTTCTCTTTCCAACATATAATTTTTCCTCCCATAAAATGAATGCTTCATATGCAAAGCACGATCATGCTTCTTGAGAGAAAGTGAGAAATAGAGAAAAATATTAAATGATTTTTTTCGTAAATAAGGTTTTTATTTATCTGAATAAACTTTACAGGTATTTCATCTTCCTAAAGTTGGACATGCAGCCCCAACTTTAACGTGCATCTATAGCCTCTTCTACTAACTCTAACATTCAGAAATCTTAACTACTTAGTATCATGTATCTTGTTGCACCTGGTTAGACCTTCTCCTTATTGCTTCATGGATAGAAGTTTAGGCTGGCCATCTGCTTTGCTAGTCTTGGTACTTTGCTTCCTCTGCAGTGTATATCTTGTATAATCACCTTTACAATCACATCCTCTATTCTACGTTTGTTCTTAAACAATTTTAGATTCCTTTTCCTGCCAAATATAGTAAATGCTCCCGGCTAAAGTATTCTATATATTTAAGCTTTTCCACATTTTCCTCGTGCATTATTTATTGCCCACGTTATCTCCTCAGACCATCCCATTATAGCTCTACTAACACCCTGCCATGTAAGTAATTTTTGCCAGATTCTAGCATATCGGGCTACTCTGCATCCCCCATTTGATGAGACTATTATTGGTATATAGCCTATTTTGTACATCCATATATAATATGAAGGACGACCTTGGACTGCTTCGATTATTACATACCAGCCTCCTCCAATGAACTCTGGGATAATCACCTTGCATGTTGTTATACATTTGCCTTATGGAGAACTTGTCACTGCTCATAATCTCCTCTACTGTTAGCCTAGCCTCCTCAATATATTTCCCTGCATTGAAAATCTTTTGCACAACCCAGGATGCCTGCTTTGGATTAACTTCATTCATCATATTCCCCTTTATATAATATGTGTGGACCAATTTAATCCACAATCTATCTTTTTCTTCCCTAGACTCCAGTAGTGTTTTAGGATAGCTGATTTGTTCCATAAGCCAATATATGTTATGTTCAATACACCAGCAACCTTAGGCAAGCATAACTTTTCCCAGGCAAAAAGAGCTTTTTTGGAACATTTTGTAGCTCCTGTCCAGAGGTAGCTTCTGCAAATTGCTTCAATCACCTGAATGATCTTTTTAGGCAATATGAATGTTTGAGACCGGAAATTTTGTATAGCTATGAGCACAATATTAATCAGTTGCAGGCTGCCCGCATAAGACAGTAGTTTTGCTATACATGTAGTGATCCTTCTATCATCTTGTCTAATAGTGGTTGACATTGCCCAATTGATAGCCTCTTAGAGCTCAGAGGTACACCTAAGTGTCTAAAAGGCAATGTGCCAGCTTGGAAGGCCAAAGTTACAGAATTTCCTGTTGTATGTTAGGAGCAACTACTCTAAGTAAACAGAGATTTTCCGTTGGTTAGCTACTAACCCACATGCCTTAGTAAAACTGTCAAAACAAGCACACGGTAGATTTATAGATATCACATCTCCGTTGCAGAATAGGAGCAGGTCATTTGTAAATCCCAACTGCACTAGGTTTAGCTTTGCACACCTAGGGTGATAGTTAAAATCATGATTGTTCTTCAGAGTCTTCAACAGCCTGGTAAGGTATTCCATTACTATTACAAAAAGATATGGAGATAGGGGGTCCCCTTGCCTCACATCTCTCTTTGCAGCAAACAGACTAGTTGCCTTACCATTAAATACAATAGAGTAGGATACTATTTTAACATAAGTCATAATCCTTTTCACAAATGTCTAAGGGAAATTCAACCCAATAAGCACCTTCTCCATGAACATCCATTCTAGTGAGTCATAGGCTTTTTGAATGTCTATATTGATCATTCATCTAGGTGATATTCCTTTTTTCCCATACCCCTTTATTATCTCATGGCTAAGTAAAATATTATCATTGATCCACCCTACTAGGTACAAATGCAGCTTGTCCTTTATCAATCAAGTCATTCGTAACCCATTGTAGTTTGTTGGTTAGCATTCTTGATATGATTTTGTATATTGTAGTACAACAGGAAATTGGTCTGAATTCCTTCACAATATAGATTCTTTACTTTTGGCACTAGTGTAACAACAATACAGTTTATTGGCCTATACATGTCTTGAGTTTGAAAGAATTTAAGCATTGTATTGGTCACCTCCTCCCCAACTGTTATCCAAGATCTTTTGAAGAAACACGAATTGAAACCATCTACCCTTGGTGCTTTAGCTTCATCTATTCCCTGTAGTGCGTAATATTTTTCTTCTTTATCAAAAGGTCTAATGAGTGTTGTTGCTGCCGTCTATTAAGTATAGGACATGTGCTCATTATATTAGGCTAGATTGTTGGAATTATTGTATTTGCATTTCCTAGAAACTGTTTGTAAAATTTGAGTATTTCCTCAGCTATGCCCTTCTCTGTTTGTAGCATATTGACTTTAGTAGACACTAAAGCCTTGATATGGTTTTGTGCTATACTATTCTTTATATTTTCAAAGAAGTATGCTAAATTGGAGTCTCATAGATTTAGCCATTGCACCCTGGATTTCTGTTTGTATATACTTTATTCTATCAAATCCCATTTCTCAAGTTGTATCCTCAGCTCCTTTTCTGCTTCAAATAACTTCTGTGGGTGGTTTGGAGTTCTCATGTCTTCCTGTACATTTTTAAGCTTGCCTCTGATGTCTTTGATCCTTTATGTGACCCCATTAAACTTTTCGACATTCAGTTCTTCGATGGCATTCTTAATATGCTTTAACTTCTCCTAGATGTCCTTCATATAGTGTGCACTATTAGTTTTCCTCCAACTGTCCTCTACTACCTTGGTGAAATTAGGGTGTTCTGCTATACAGTTCATGAATCTAAATGCTTTCATGCATCTGTTTCCTGGCCTGCCCAATTCAATGTAGAGTGGAGAATGGTCTGAGAAGATACGGTCCATAACTTGCACTGATAATAGTGGCATTGTAGTCATCCAGTTTGAGTTGACTATGGCTCTATCAATCCTACTATACGTGTGATTATTTCTCCATGTGTATGATCTTCCTATTGTTTGTAGTTCTGTCATCCCAGCTTCTACCATAAACTTTCTGAAATCTCTTGTTTCTGCATCCTGCACCTCTGTACCATGTACTCTATTTTGTACATTCAATATGGAATTGAAGTCCCCTATTATTAACTAGGGTCCTTGTTGCCATGACTCCATTTGCTCCAGTTGCTTCCATAAAACCAGTCTATCATTTATACTATGTAAGCCATCAACTGTAGTGAAGTGATATTCAATGTTCACAGCTATCCCTTTCACTTAAACATGTATAAATTGAGGTTGCACATCCAATTCAGTTATCATTGCATGGTTGGGTATCCATAGCAGCCATATTCTCCCTCTTTGTGTACGCGAATACTTAGTGATCCAACTCCATCCAGGTGCATTTTTATTAACTATACTTGCAACTTTACTCTCTTGATCTCTATGCTCTATTATTGCTATAATACTAATTTTATTCTCTCCAATAAACTCCTTTGTCTTCTTTTGTTTATAAAACTTATTCACCCCTCGAACATTCCAAGTAACTATCTTCATCTTGGTAGAAAAGGAAACATTAAAGGATTTAATCCATTTGATTGAAGTTATGGGATAAAAGATTTGCATGTATATTTGCAGACTAATTAAGGGCTATTTAACCCGTTAGGTCTTGGACATAGCTAATTAACAAATGGAGCAAGACCTATGTTGTGCGTAGAAATGCATTTCAATTTTCTTAGAAAATGTTATAAAACGAGGTTGTTTTGTCATGCCCCGAACCAATGGGACGAGATCGGCACCTGGTGCCTCACCTATCCTTGCGTACCAACTTGCGACTAAGGGACTCTGAACATATAATGTCATATTTTGTCCATGGGCCACATTGAAAGACAATTGAAAATGCTGACTAAAAATTAATATAATGTTGGGCCGACAAGACCGTCATAACTACTACAGCTGGCAAACCAACAAAATATACGTAAAAGGCCTACAACAAACTGCACTAACTGACATGATATGTCTACAAGCCTCTACTGTTGGATATATGTGATCGGAACAGGGCCACAACTTACTCATAACACACACACACACACACACACACACACACACACACACACACACACACACACANATAGATATATATATAAGATGTACATAAAGCTCTAGACTCGGCAACTCCAAAAGGCATGGAGCTTACTGATCAAGCTGAACTCAGGAAACACTTAATGAGGAGGTCTACCTGTCTGAACCTGCACGCACGAAATGCAGCACCCCCAGAAAAGGGACGTCAGCACAAAATAATGTATCGAGTATGTAAGGCAATATACTGAAAGTTGAGACTGAACTGATAATATAATAACTGAAAGCAACTGGGAATCAAAGATAATCTGAAGATATGCTTACCTGCTGATAGTGACTCAACTCTCTCAATATAGTAAGTAAAATACTTGTCCGGCCCTATAAGGCTCAGTATATATATATATATATATATATATATATATATATATATATATATAATTGCTCTTCCGTAGTACTAGGCTCTATATCTCGGCCATTGGGCTCGCTCATAGGCGCTCAACCATAGTAGGTTCGGTATATAACTTACCATCTGATCAGAGGTTGCCCAATAGGGGCCTGCCCATTGATTATAGCTCGATGGTAATGAAAATACTGTAATACTGTATATATAGATTCTCTGCTCTCATGACTGAAAAAAAGGAAATACTCAATTGAATATGAAGTCCCGATAAAGAGAATATTGTAACTTGCGAGACTAGCAAAATATATGTAAATTTCGGGATATGAATTTTTCTTTATGCCTTGTTATCAAACTCGTGTAATTACGAGATCATGCAAAATGAAATAAGGGCTTAGCCTTAACATACCTGGGGTAGTAGAGAAAAATACGTATGATATTCTTGGAAAAGGTTGCACAACACTCCCTTAGAATCCCAAAATCTCACGTTGCTAATTGTGCTAAGAAACCTGATCGGATTTTGGTTAAGAAATCACGTTATCAAAGTACTGATTTGATTGAAGTGTTTTGAGAATGAATTTTGATTGAAAGCCTTTAAAAATGGCTAACGTTCCCTCTTTGTCATGCCCCCCACTTCTGATAGAAGTCCTTGATATGGAAAACATTTGGAATGTAAAACTTACATTAGTTTTATATTAGTCTTTGATATGTAAGACTTCAGATTAGTTTTCCACCTCATAAGAAATAACTAAGAGTCATTTCTTTAGGGTGTGGCTTGCTGCCACGTGGGGATGTGGTGGGAAGGTTTAATTTTTATCTACTTATTAGGTATTTAGGTAGTGTTTCGTTACCCGGTAATTAACCAATTACCCGCATAATTAAGAATTATCTCAACTTACTAAAAATTCTACTTATTTTTAATATCCGTTTATATATATATATCATACTATCATGGTTGTATGGTACCTTTTTCAGTACTAGTCCATAAATATCAGATATTAACGCTCGGCCCGTATTTTATCCTAATATGCCAAATTTGGAGGAAAATTTATTTTCTTTGACTTGCTTCCCCTCTTACCTTCACGAATTTACTGATTACTTGTTTGAAATAACATAGTCCTTATAATCTCTAAATAATCTTTTCTTTGGATTAATGTCAATTACCTTACGACAAATTCAACGTACAATAACACAGGGTGCAACATCGTCGTAATTTAATACTACAAAGAGTAACATCATCGTAATGTAGTACTTCAAGGTGTAACACCATCGTAATATAATAATGCAGTACATAATATTGACGTAATATTGCAGGGCGTAACATCATCCCCCCCTTTGGAACATTCGTCCTTGAATGTTGACTGATGCTCTTATCATTTTCCTAACTTATAGATCTTGTGAATACCTTAATACTCTTCTTTACATTTAGGCAGTTGTTCTGTAAATCCAAAGGCCAGGGCATTCCCTCTTTAGGCCTCTTTCCACGCCATGACTTGTGATCGAATTCTTCCAATCTCGTAACTGCTGCTACCTTCTATTATGCAGTCTCTATGATACTGACCTTGTAAGTGTGCCTATGAGACTCTTCTCTCCTTTTTCCTCCAGCGTTTAGCCAATCTCTAGGCCTTACTTTGTAAAAATATACAAGGCTTAATAGAATGCCTCTCTGGGCATCTATAGGTGTACTGAAGATCTTTGCTCGGTACTTTGTAGAACTTGCGAATATGGCTATATCTTATTTCATATACTTGGTTATCCATTTGTATGACTTTACTACATCTACGTAGGTCATACTATACCATAGTTCTTACTTCGATTTATCATTACTGAGGTTTGCAACTAACTACAGGTTACTCTTGTTGCTTATCCTTAAGACTGATGGTCTAATCTCATCTCATGCTGATGAACTTTTATCCATCTATTGTTGATTCACCTAAATATTGATCCATCAGTTACCACTGATAACTTTCTCTCTTATATAACACCGCTGCTAGGTATCGCGTTTCATTGGGGGCACTTGGAGTAATTAGATTGATCCACCTAGGGGTGATACTATACTTCCATAACCATACTTTATAGCA
>MDKI01230811.1:0-27473 GCA_005239505.1 Nicotiana paniculata
AAATTATAAATAATGAAAGAAAGAAGTAAAAAAGAAAGACAGAACTCAGAAGAAGAAAGAAGACAGAACTCCAGAAGAAGAAAGAAAGAAGACAGAACTTTGAAGAAGAAAGAAGAAGGAAGAAAGGAGAAGACAACTTACCTGGACTTGTCGAGTCGACTGGAGCTGTGGACTGCTGGTCTGATGCGATGAAGAAGAGAAAAGAACGCAAAAACTTTCTGTCCCAAAACCCTAATTTTTTCGATGAAGAAGAGAGAAAATCGCTGCAATTGGCAGGGGTATGTTTTGTATAAATTAAAAATAGACCCAATCTTTTTTTTATTTTAAAAAAAAGGCCCAGCTGCGATTTTTGAACAAAACCGATCGATTCGTCGCTTCGCTCGCCTCGTCGATTTTACCTCTGAAGCGTGCGCTTAAGCTGATCGCGTCGCCGTAGGCACAGAAAAGAATTGCTCTGTCGCTTCGCGCTTTAAGCGATGAAGCAATCACTTTTCTAAACACGGACTCTAGCGGCAACATAGAAAGAAAGAGGCGACTAGGGCTTCAAGGTTTCTACACTTTTCAACTTCAAGATCATCTCCAGGTATGTGATTTCTTCTTCCTTCTTCTTCTTCTTTCACTATTTCAGCGTCCAAATAGCATTGAAATGCTAGCGAATTTTTTTTTCCCTTCAGTTATTCTTTCTCATTCTCCTCTTCTTCTTCTTCATTTTTTTGCACTGTTTTTTTGTTTGAAATGCTGCAAATTTTTTACTGGAATGGTATACTGTCCTTCCTCTTATTTTTATATCCTTTATTCTTAGTTCTTATTGCACTTCCATTCGGTATTTATTTTATTTTTTTAAATTCCGCTACACTTCAAAAAAGCGAGCGCTTCGCTTCTCGCTTTAAACGAAAAGGGGGCAACACTACGTGAACCCATGCACCCCTCCATAGGTTGTGTATTGCACTGATATTTTTCTGGTAAAATACTTAATTTTCGTGAGGGAACCCATGCTCAAAAGAGCACTTGATGCAGCAGCGACTGAGCCACCGTCCCTTTGCCCTCTAGGTCTAGGGATCGAATCCACGCCCTACCTTTCAAATATGAAGGCCATTTTTCTAATTTTTTTCTTAGTTTTCTATGCCTGATCTTTTTTTTTTTTTTTTTGGTTTCAATTGAAATTCTTTGCCCTATCTTTCGTTTCTGTTTCTTTGTTCCCCTTCGTTCTTCTCTTTTTGGTTCGCTCTTTTACCTATCTTTTGATTAAATTTTCGTTTTTCTGTTTTTTTTCCACCCCATTCTTTTTTGTTCATTCTTTTTTGGTTCAATATTTAGGGTTTAGAACTCTTAAAAAGCAAAAAGTCTGAGTTTAATATTTTCAATTTCAAGTTTACTCTTTTCTTCTTTTTCATTCTCTTTTTGAATAGTCATTTAGTTTTTCTATATAAAGCTAAGTATTGTAACTATAAATAATGATGCTTTGATATTGCTCTCCAAGCTAGGGAAACTATTCATGGATATTTATGAACGGAATGATACGTTTTTGTAATAATAATATTGACCGTAGTTTACTTGTCAAGCTATTGTCATGGCAAAATTTTAGAGAATCAAATCAACTAGTAGAGCACCCATTCTCATTAAATCATGGATATGCCTCTTCCTGCGCCCCCGGACCACTATGTGAACGTGTTCCTCGAATCGCGAACTCAAAGAACAAACTCACAGGCGGAAAGCATCAAATAGAGAATCAGGGCTCATCAAAACAAAACGACTGGCTGGGTCGTTATAACAAAACAATTTTAACTAAGTTAGTACTACTTAAGAATCATTTCTATTTTCTTTCCAGAGTACTAATTATTGAACCACATCTAAATTGTTGCCACTTATATTTAGGCAGAACACAAGAATGCCTCAACTCAAGCACAAAATTTGTTGAAAATAAGACCAGCAAGTTCATCATGTCCTCGTCTTTAATTCATAATTGAGATAGGCCTTTGTAGCTGATGATCTGAAGTAAAAGTGAGGCACAGACCCAAAAGGTGAAACTCAGGACCTGAAGTAAGAATCCATTGCAATGCTCTTGCGACAAAATTAATGCCTGACAGTTTTTTCTCATCAATAAAAAGATCCTACCTAATGTTACTGGCGATCTTAATATATGCTTTCGTAATTTTCTTCCAGAAACTTTAGCCCACTAGGATAAACTTGTCTGCCTTTCTTACTTGCTTCACTTCTTTGTCACACACTATGTTCTCTATTATCTTTCAATAAATATTGAAGGTGTGCAAATTGCAAAGATCACATAGCATTTATGTTCCTATTGATATGAATATCTGCCCTTTTTTTGTTTTTCAACGTTTAGACCACTGGTCTAACGATAATACCGATTTGAATATCTGCATTGATAACTTTGTTCCCACTCGGCTAAATTTGTTGCCGAAGAATTCATATTCTTTAGATGTATGTCTAATGCTTTTGTTTCAATTGATGCAGGATGGATAGGGTTTGCATCTATATTGCTTACAATGGAAAATGGACTACAGATAACAAGTATTTGTATCATGAGATCAAATTAATTCTTGTGAATGATGGAATAACGTTTGAAGATCTTGTCGAAAAGATTTTTCAGGTCCTAAAACTGAAAAGGGGCGAGGTTCAACCAACTATTTGGTTTGACACGAATCTAGAAACAAGCAAAGGGATGCTAGTCACAAACGACGAGGAAGTTACTACTTGCATCTACTTGCTGAAAACTGATCCAAATTTCAAGACTTCCCGTTTCATTGTTGATATTGCAGAAAGGAACTCTTTGACAGCAAGGTATTCAAAAACTGAAGAAGTCAATATTGTACAACACGAGGAAATGCAGATTGACGGAGATGAGGCATTGATACCGGTTGAGCCAATAACGGAGTTTGAATCTCTGGCAACAAAAGAAAAATCTGTGGACACGGCACAATCGATGCATGGTATGAAACTAAGAAAAAGGTCCCTACCCAGAAAAGTAATAAAAAAAAGAAAAAGGTCGAGGAGTAAAAGATACGATATGCCATCTGTGGTTTTGAGAGGAAATGCTTCATTGGATGAAATAACTGTGGGATCGCTGTTTGAGAACAAAGAAAGTTTGAAGAAATGTTTCACAAATAGTGCAATTAAATACCACTTCAAATTCAAGACTGTCAGATCGACCAAAAAAAGGTATTACCTGAAGTGTTATGATGACAATTGCAGTTGGTATTTGCATGCGTCACGGGTCCGTGATTCTGCATTATTCAAGATTTCGAAGTATGTAGAAGACCATAGTTGCTCTGCTGATGTGCTTCAGCCTGACCAACAACGGCACGCAACATCAAGAGTCATATCCGATTACATCCGTGAGCTTCTACCTGAATATGAAACAGAGATGACACCAAATTTTGTGAAGGAGGAAATGAGAAAGAGATTTGGGCTGAACATTAGTTACCACAAAGCATGGCGATCAATACAATTAGCTTTTGGTGTGACAAAAGGAAGTCCAGAACAGAACAATGAATTGCTTCCCTCTGAATCCGAACAGAACAATGAATTGCTTATGTTTGAACCATACAAGGAATTGCTTCCCTCTGAACCAGAACAGAACAATGAGTTGCTTATGTCTGAACCAGAACAGAACAAGGACTTGCTTCCGTCTGAACCAGAACAGTACAACGACTTGCTTATGTCTGAACCACAACACAACAATGAATTGCTTCCGTCTGAACCAGAACAGAACAGCGTATTGCTTCCGTCTGAACCAGAACAGCAAATTGAGTTGCTTCCATCTGAACCAGAACAGAGGAATGACTTGCTTCCGTCTGAACCAGAACAGAAGAATGACTCGCTGATGTCTGAACCAGAACGTAACAATGAATTGCTTCCGTCTGAACCAGAACAGAACAGCGAATTGCTTTTGTCTGAGCCAGAACAGAAAATTGAGTCGCTTCCAACTGAACTAGAACAGAACAATGAATTGCTTATGTCTATACCTGAACAGAACAATGAATTGCTTCCATCTGAACCAGAACAGAACAATGCGTTGCTTCCGTCTGAGCCATTGCAGAACAATGAGTTGCTTCTGTCTGAAGCACTACAGAACAACGAATTTATTCCGTCTGAAGAAAGAAACCCAGGAAGGAGTGATCAGGACGTACTAGCATAGGTTCTAACAGGTGTAGAGCGCCATGTACTGTTCTCCAAACCTGGACAACTGAGTGCTGCTATTGGTCTTCATGCCAGCTTTACTCTGGACTCTAAAATATATATCGTAGTTATTCTGGCACTACCTACTCTAGATTTAGTTGTTGTACAAAGGAAGTCTGGTCAGTTTCATTTTATTTGGTTTATTTTGTTTCCTTTTTAATATTGTAGTTTGACAGAATACGTTTCTGGCGCATGCATTTTTCCCCCCTGCTTTAGATGTAGATATTTTTGGTGTTTTTCTATTTTTCTTTTTCGAGATTAATGTTAACATGATCCACTCCACCTATTAGGATTTCGAGTTTGAGTCCCAGTTCGTCTCAGTCCCCGGCGCCCAGAGATAACAGAAATGTAAGTCATACCACAAACATATAGACGAGGAGCATTTTAGAAGTAAATTACACAAGCAACATTATCTCATATAGTAGGGGAAGGTGGTATGTGCGAGGTGTAGAAGGTGTTGGATGCTAACCTGGTAGTGGGATTACGAACTCGCTTGTTATGCAATAGTCTCATAATGCATCAGAGCTGCTGTTGTGGCGCAGCGCGGTTCTCGTGTATAAACCCGGCATAACTCCGGATTCGTGTAAAGATTTATCCTTGGTTGGTTTGGTGGTTTCGCAAGTCGATATTCGTGACAAAAGGTTGAAACTTCACCAAATGGAAGATGGAGCTCGGGCCCTGTTTGGATCTAGAGGGAACTAGGGCTTTGGCTAGAAAATCTCCACAAACGGCGCCAAAATTGTTTGACCAAAAAGTATGACACCTTTTATCAAACTAATTAAATAAGAAAATATAGGATAAATCCTAGCCAAAGATAATAAACTCTAGATCAATGAACGCTAGTTGAGAAGAGTTGATTAAGGCTAAGCTCATGAACTAAGCAAGATTATGAAAAGAGGCCATTATATAAGATGGGTTTACATTCTTTACACCATTTCACCGTAATGTAAAATGAAGAAAGAAAAGATTCACCATTAATGGCCACATAATCTCTTTATTTATTCCACAATGGCTACGAAGATGGGTAGCAAGGTTTTGAACCTTTTTCCCTTTACAAGATGGATTCTCGATGCCTTCTTCTTCTCCATCAAGAAGTGTGATTTTTGTGCCCCCCCTACATTATCTCACGCAGTATATATATTAGGTATTATCATTTATCCTCCGGTGATTAACCAGAGTACCTGCGTCGTTCGACTGTACTACAGGCCGACCCTCTGAAATGTCGTTAAATCCACTCCGCCGTACGAGTATCTTGAGCACACGACCTCGGCCGTGGCCGAGGTGTTTGTCGCTAGTATTGTATGAACACAACTTCGGCCCAATTGACTCTTCGCCGTTCCTCTTTACGCAGACTCTCGTTTAGTCAGATTTCGACCCATACAGTTAGTCCCTCGCCTATTGGGGTCGTCTCTTAGCAAGCTCGATGGGCGAACTCTGTCGATTCGAAAGTTGTGAGAAATCTGAGCATTTGGGTGATGGGCGAGTACCTCATGGCGAGGTAGCGACGTGACGTTTCGAGAGCTGCATCAGACCGTTACATCAGTTCAAGATGTCATTAAACTCGTACGTCATTATGGCACACGTTCTCTATGCGTTGCGTCCTTTCCCGTACCCCTTCCGTTATTTCAAAAACTGGCGGCGTTTGATTTTCCTGCTCTGAGCATTATATCCCTATAAATAGGGGGAAATTTCACATTCGAATGCTGTGCTTCCCAATTATTCGAAAGAAAATCTCAAAGCTTCTCTTCTTATCCTCTCGCTTCTCACATTCTCCTCCTGTTAGCAAGTCCTGTGGCTGCCGCCCTTTTGTCCTTCTTATTACCGATATGCGCAACCAGTGAAAGAGATGGCTAGCGCGTCTTTCAACCCCGATAGAGCCGTTGGTGCTCCTGTACCGGAAAACGATACACCTCCAGACGAAGAGGGAGTGGTTGTGGAGGAGGATGAGACATTACCGACGGTGGATGAGTGGTCGCCCGCCCAGGAAAAGCAAGGCTTGATTTCAATAACGCTGCTCAGCATGAGCCTGAACCAGTTATTTCTACGATGGATGCCGCGGCGCTCGCGGCATTCAAAGCCAAATGGAGAATCCCTGAGCATATCGAACTTGTTCCAGCGGGTTTTGACATTGTGCGCATGCATCGCCTAGGATATTGCGCGTTCTATGCATACCCTTTTATCATCGGATACACGCTTCCTCTCCCCTCTCTGGAGGCAGATTTCTGCCGCTTCTATGAGGTGTGTCCGGCTCAGCTCTCCCCGTATATATACAAACTCTTCTTAATGCTCGTCAAGTATGCGGAGCTGGCCGACCGAGGGGTTTCCTTTCAACACTTGATTTACCTCTTCGTCCCCAGTTTTCATAGGGGCACCATGCACATCTTCGTCACCGAGGCACTAAGGGCCTGGTGGTGAAGATGGACGACAAGACCAACCACCGCTTCTTGTAGAACTTCTTCTATGTCCGCAAGGAGCACGTGGTGTCTAACCCCACTGGGTTCCCTGAGACGTGGAATTTCGCCCGTAGGCCTTTCTTCCTTTCCATCCTTTTTTTTTATTTTTAAAATGCCTGTTGGTTGTTTCCCTCTAGTGACCTTGTCGAGTATATTTTGTTTTTGCAGCCGAGAGACTATCTCATCCGCAAGTTGTTGACACTCGCGGGTGGGTGAGCTCGATTATGCCCCATATGGTGGGGATCCGCGAATGGGCACCCTTCCACGAGAGATTTGGGCGCAAACCTTCCGCCAGTAAGTCGGCTTGTCTCGTTGGGAGGTCATAGAGGGGAGAGGGCTCCCCCCATTGCTTTCCGCCAGCCGGGTTCTTCTACCAGGACCGTACTAGTGGCGGCTGCGGATGAAGGCGCCCAAAACCCGGCTATTCCGCAAACCACATCTGCGTATGAACCCAGTCGTTCGGGGACTGCTTCTTGGTTGGATACTACAGTCCCTTCGGTTCGTTCGATGGACGAACCTTCTCATAATGACGGCTAAAGGGCTCCGTCAAAGAGGCAGAGGATAATGTCGGAGGGGGCGCTTTTGATTGAGGCGCCCTCGAGGGGTGACCCTGTTTTGGCGGTGTCTGAAGCCGGTGTGGAAGGGGCCGCCGTGGCAGCAAGACAGAGCTCAGGGACCACCACGATTATTCCGAGCGGACCATCGACATCTCAACAGGCTCGCACCCCTCTTCGGCTGATAAGAGGTTGAAAGGCGTAGTGGTGGATGATTACGAGTCTGATTCAGACATTGACCCTGAGGACATGAGGATATTCGAGGAAGGTTTTACCAGGGTCAATGTGAGGGCAAAAGGCCCTTCTCGTGTGCTCGAAATCCCGTCGGACTTTAACCCGTTGGAGGACACAGTGGACTTGGTGCCCCAATTTGACCTTCTGTGCTCCGCCGCCGAAAGCAGGTCTCTTCGGGAGATTAGCAACGTCGATCTGTCACGCGGTGTGGATGGGATGGCCTTGAGGGTGAGTTTCCTTTAGCTGTTTTTCATTGTTTTATGACTTTTGCTTTCTTTGATTCTTATCCTTTTTCTTTTTCAGACTTACATGCTGGAGATCGAAAGTGTTCATCGGGATGAGACGCGGACTGATGTCTTTCTGAAGATGGCCCCGATATCACAACAGGTGTCGTGAGATGCATGCTCAGCTCAGGGCAGGCGGTAATACTCGATGCCACAGGGAGTTGGAGAAGAAAGGCGAGGATCTGGTGCAGTCTATCCGCAGATGTAGTGAGCTCGAGGGGCTGCTCAAGGTTAAAGACGAGGAGCTCGAAGTAGGCAATGGGGTTGCGGCGAAATGCGAGGACCTTCAGGCGAAGGTATTGTCTTTGCGAGCCGAGCTGGAGCGGAATGCCATTAGAGTTTCCAGTCTAAGTGTAGAATGGATGGAGAAGGTGTCCGTGTTAGAAAGGAAGGTGGCTGAATCAGAGAGTGTCGAGAGAGCCCGAGTGTCCACCTTGGCGAGGGCAGCGGCGCTGGAAGATACTATCCGCGTCCTTAGGTCTGAGCGAGAGGCCGAGAGGGTGACACCCGTACTAAGGGAGGCGAGGCTCGAGGAGCGGATCAGTGTGCTCGAGGGGGATGCCTTGAACATGGGAGACCAAATTATGGCTCTCAAGGCCGAGAAGGCGCAACTGTCAGATCAGCCCCCCCTCAAGAATCTACCTTTGTTGCTATTCCTCGCCCTTTGTATGAGATGTGGGTCCATTCTGAGGCCCAACGAGATATATATAAGGACTTGTGGGCGAAGAGGAGTTTTCCTGAGGCCATTTTCGAAGATGCTCGCGTGAAAGCACGCAAGGCTCCTCTTGCCTGCGGTTATGACCCTTCGTCACTGGGGGCCGGCGGGAATGCTGAGATCGAAGATGGGCTCTCTTATGATCATAACAGTGGAAAAGGCGATGGCGGAGATGCGGCAGAGTGAAGTTTTGTGCTTTTTCTGTTCTTTTCTTTCGTGTTGCTTGTTGTTTTTTTTGGGGGTGGGGTGGGGTGGGGTGGGGGGTGGGTGGGTCTTTTTTGGCCTTTTGTAAGACGTTGTGAGTATGTAAGTTTTTGAATAAGATTCTGTTTGTCTTCGGCTGTACATCCATTTCTTTCTCCTCATCTTCTTTTTCTTTTCCTTTTGAAAAAGATCTTCGGATTTTCTCGTGATGAGTCCCTGTCTTTCACTTGAGAATTCGGGTAAGGTTAAAACCCTACTTCGTCGACTCGGATGACACCGAACTTGGCTTGTTAATTCGAACAAAGTCAAACGTGACTTGTTAGTTCGAACGAAATTGCACGTGACATGTTAATTCGAGCAAGGTCGAATTCACTTGTTGATTCGAGCGGGGTCAAACTTTGCTTGTTAATTCGAAAAAGGTCAAATTTTACTCGTTGGTTCGAGCGAGGTCAAATTTTACTTAGCTAATTCGAACGAGGTCGAATTTCACTTTGATGATTCGAGCGAGTTCGAATTTCACATAGCTAATTCGAGCAAGCTCGAATTTCAATTTGATGATTCGAGCGAGGTCGAATTTCACTTAGCTCATTCGAGCAAGGTCGAATTTCACTTTGATAATTCGAGCGAGGTCGAATTTCACTTTGATGATTCGAGCGAGGTCGAATTTTACTTTGATGATTCGAGCAAGGTCGAATTTCACTTTGATGATTCGAGAGAGGTCGAATTTCACATAGCTAATTCGAGCGAGGTCGAATGTTACTTAGCTTGTTAAGTCGAATAAGGCCAGTTTTTACTTTCATTTGGCAATGACCGGGGACCGCATGGGTGTTAATCCGATCGAGGTCGGATTATGACCCGTTGTGAGTTCGAGCAAGGTCTAAATTTGACTAGATAATTCAACGAGGTCGAATTGTACTTTCGCTTGATGAGAGCAGGGGCTGCACGGGCGTTAATCCGAACGAGGTCGGATTGTGACCTGTAATGAGTTCGAGCGAGGTCGAACTTTGACTTGATAATTTGAACGAGGTCGATTTTTACTTTCTTGGCGATGTGCGGGTTTGGTGGAGTGGTAAGAATATTGCGTGCTATTTTATTTTTACTGGAGAATATCACTCGTTGCTGCATCGTTTACGCATGTGTTGGGGTGAGTCCCAGTTTATCTAACCTTGCTTTCATTGGAGAATATCATGTGCTGCTGCATAGTTTATGTATGCGTCGGGGTGAGTCCCAGTCCATCTAGTTCCTTCATTGCTCGGCCTGGAGATACCGTTGACGGGACGGGCGATGAACTCGTTGCTTAGTCTTCTGGGCCCCCTGGGACTCGACTAAATCGAACGAAGTTCGGATGTGATTCGTCGTATTTAATCGGCTAAATTGAGGTAGCATCGTCGTGGCGAGCGTATGAGTGAGCTCTTCGTATTCATGTTCTGCCAGTGTTGGAGAGATTGTACATTTCTTGGGCTCACCGCCCAGTCCCGTGCTTATGGAGATTGTTTCTTAATGATGCCGGCTCATTCTGAGCCTTTTGTCTGTTATCTGTAGTATGGTACGGTGTGGGGGGTTTTCCCGATGTTCCAATTGATGTAGAAAGGAACTTAGAGCCGGTATGTCGGCTATCCTTCATTCGCGTACTTGGGAGGACGTCCATGCTCTTTGTTTCACTGCTCTCTTTTTTTAAAAGGAACAACGGGTTAGAAGTATAAGGAACCATTCGTTACCTTGGTCAGTTGGTTAGCTAATGAATAAGGGAGATTGGCCACGTTTCCCTCGTCGGCTGCGCTCTTTACACCTGGGAAGTCCCCTCGTTTGGCAATGAATCAAGGGATCGCTCCGCAGGGCGGCTCGCCTTGTTCTGTACCCTGGTACTAGTTTGGACCTGATGTCAGCTTCACGCTAAGTCTCGTCATTGGTTGAGCTTGGGCGTCTCGCAGGTGGATGATCCCAGTTTGTCTCAGGCCCTGACGCGCAGAGATAACAGAAATGTAAGTCATACCACAAACATATAGACGAGGAGCATTTTAGCAGTAAATTACACAACAAGCATCGTCTCATATAGTAGGGGGAAGGTGGTATGTGCGAGGTGTAGAGGGTGTTGGATGCTAACCCGACAGTGGGATTACGGACTCGCTTGATATGCAATAGTCTCACAATGCATTAGAGCTGCTGTCTTGGCGCAACGCAGTTCTCGTGTATAAACCGGGCATAACTACAGTTTCGTGTAAGGATTTATCCTTGGTTGGTTTGGTGGTTTCGCAAGTCTACATTCGTGACAAAAAGATGTAACTTCACCAAATAGAAGATGGAGCTCGGACCCTGTTTGGATCTAGAGGGAACTAGGGCTTTGGCTAGAAAATCCCCACAGACGACGCCAAATTGTTTGGTCAAAAAGTATGACACATTTTATCAAACTAATTAAATAAGAAATATAGGATAAATCTTAGCCAAAGATAATAAACTCTAGATCAATGAATGTTAGTTGAGAAAAGTTGATTAAGGCTAAGCTCGTGAACTAAGCGAGATTATGAAAAGGGGCCATTATATAAGATGAGTTTACATTCTTTACACCATTTCACCGTAATGTAAAATGAAGAGGAAAGAAAAGATTCACCATAATGGCCACAAAATCTCTTTATTTATTCCATAACAACAACTATGAAGATGGGTAGCAAGGTTTTGAACCTTTTTCCCTTTACAAGATGGATTCTCCGATGCCTTCTTTTTCTCCATCAAGAAGTGTGATTTTTGTCCCCCCCCCAGCCTTTTCTACATTTTCTCACCTAGTATATATATTAGGTATTATCATTTACCCTCTGGTCATTAACCAGAGTACCTGAGTCGTTCGATTGTACTACATGTCGACCCTCTGAAATGTCGTTACATCCACTTCGTCGTACGAGTATCTTGAGCACTCGATCTCGGCCGTGGATGAGGTGTTGGTCACTATTGTTGTATGAACGCGACTTTGGCCCAATTGAATCTTCTCCGTTCCTCTTTGTGCAGACTCTCGTTTGGTCAGATTTCGACCATACACTTATATCAGAAAGTTGTGTATAGTATCAAATTTCTACCATTGTTTTCTCACTCATATCAGAAAGCTGTGTAAAGTTGCAATTTTACACCATTGTTTTCTGAATGGAAGGGCAGCCTTGGAGCAACGGTAAAATTGTCTATGAATTACGATTCGAGTTGTGGAATCAGTGATTGACGCTTGTGTTAAAAATAGACTGTCTACATCACACCCCCTTAGGGTGTAATCATTCCCTAACTCTGCGTGATGCTTTGTGCACTGAGATGTTTCTTTTTGTTTTGGGAATTGAAAGAGATGTTCTTTTTTACCAAATTACTACGGGAAAAAATTGGAAATAGCTGGATTTACAACTGGTAGTTGAAAATAGCCACAGTTTTAAAAGTAGCCACAACATAATGTGCTGGAGTTCAACATAATATGCTGGAAATTTATACGCAAGACCTCCATAAACCAACATAGCATGATGGAACTTTCTTTGTGCTAGAATTCCAACATAATATACTGGAAGTTTATATGCAGAAGTTTCATAATCCAGCATATTGTGCTGGAACTTTCTATGTTTCAGCAAAATAATTGCTATTTTTTAATACTTTACAAACACTGACTATTTTTCAATTACCGGTCTGAAAACTGGATACCTCGCGCTATTTTCATAATTACTACCGGTAATGTGCCTTTGTGGTCTTTTCTTCATTTGGAGATCTCCTTAGAAATTTTCGCTGATTTCTTTTGAAGATTGTTTCTGGTGTATTGAATATTGTTTGGGGAGAGGAGACTTCTTATTGAGACATTTACTGGTAAAAATTGCACGGGGTACCCTATTTGGTCGCCCCCATTTAACCTATACCTGATTTTTTAAAAACTTTTAACTTGTACCACCTTTTAAAATAACTTCAGCACCCTTTTCCTCGCTGAGCTGAAGTTCGCCAGTTAAGCTGAAGTTCGTCTGTTACAAAGACAAAACTTTAGCATACGGGGCTGAAGTTCCCAGTTACAAAGATAAAACTTCAGCTCTAGAGTTGTAGTTTCCCAGTTACAAACTTCAGCTCTAGAGGTGAAGTTCCCCAGTTATAAAGATAAAAACTTCAGTTGTCGAGTTGAAGTTCGCGAGTTACAAAACAAAAACTTCAGCTTTAGAGCTGAAGTTCCCCAGTTACAAAGACAAAAACTTCAGCTCTAGAGCTGAAGTTCTCCAGTTACAAAGACAAAAACTTGCTGAAGTTCCCGAGTTACAAAACAAAAACTTGAGCTTTAGACCTGAAGTTCCTCAGTTACAAAGACAAAAAATTCAGCTCTAGAGCTGAAGTTCCCCAGTTACAAAGACAAAAACTTCAGCTCTAGAGCTGAAGTTAGTTCCCCAGTTACAAAGACAAAAACTTCAGCTCTAAAACTGAAGTTCGCAAGCTACTTCAGGCCCGTCTACTAGAATGCTGAAGTTTTGCGTGATTGCCTTTGCTACTTCAGCCCCGTATGCTGAAGTTATGCGCAAAAGCGGGTACACTTGCAGTTTTTTTTTACAAAGCGGATATAAGTTAAAACGTGACACAAAAAGTGGGTACGAATGTAAAAGCCCCCATTTATTGTCGATTATGTTTACTTAAAGCGAGCAAAAGGACAATTCTTTATTGGGTCTGTGCGCAACGGGGCATTTGCATCTATACTTTATTTTTGGGTCACCTTTTAACTTATACTTGTTTTGCAAAAAAAAATTACAAGCGTACTCACTTTTCGCGTTAACTTCAGACATACAGGCCTGAAGTAGCAAAAATTTATGTCTGAAGTTTGAACTTCAGAATGTTTTGCCTGAATTGTAGCAAAACTTCAGATATTTTTGCCTGAAGTTTGGCCTGATTTGCAAAGGCAATCATGCAAACTTCAGTTCATAGTGCAATCACAACTTTAGTTCAATAAAACTACAGCATGTTTTGGCTGAAGTTTTTGTTTTGTAATTATAGAACTTCAGCATTTTAGGAGCTGAAGTTTTTGTTTGTATTTGTTGAACTTCAGCATTCTTAGAGCTGAAGTTCTAAACAACAATAAATTTAATAGATCATGATTAGCAGCGATTGATGCTGTTCATTTCAAAGATTAAAGAATGAAAAATATTTTCGACATGAAAACAAATTACTACAGATAAATTAGAACCAAAAATCAATGAGCCTGTAAAGCTAAAATATCTAAGAGGTTAAATTATTGTGAATAAGACCAAACTGAACATAATGGGACAAGTAGATATATATGAATCGTCAGGCTAGAACGCATAACGATATCTCAAGTTTCAGCATCCAGAAAATGAAGGAAGAGAAAGATATGCCTGAAGTTGTTTAAAAAAATGATTACAAGTTAAAACTTTTTTAAAAAGTGGTTATAAATATTAGGTCGCCCCGCACAATTTTTACGTGCGCAACTCAGCTTGGGCAACACTAAATAAGTCAGGATTTTTACACAAATAGCTGGTTATATTCATTCTTTTATTTTTTCTAGCCATACATATAAATTATACATTGATTGTACATATATAATACGTAAATTACGTATATATTATACTTTCGCCGGCTATTTTTAGTTCGACAATTTTGGTTAATTCTTCAAATAAGTCTGTAAAAAGTGAACCATATTCCCATAACTTCCTTGAACAAAACCATGCGTTATTAAACACTTAGCTTAAACCAAAGACGGAGCCGAGTTTATGAATTTTGAATTCTGGAAAAGACAAGTTACTGAACTTTGGATAAATTATTTATACACATTAAATAAATTTTTGACATAAATACAGAATCTTAAGCTAAACCTAGAGAACGTGTAAGTAGAACTGTTGGCGTAAACCCACAGGAAAAAAAAAGGTGCTATATTTTCAAGCTAGCTTCACATGAAACAAAGCATTGAATCCAAATGTTTACACTAGTTTGATACCATACAAGATCAACTTTGGACATGGACCAGATTTTACCCTTATCATACAATAACTTTGATACTAGAATGGAATCTTCATCACTTCCTGCTTATACATTTCTACACATAAGGCAGACCAGATCTAATGCTATATAATATAAGAAAATAAAACCTAAATGACCTAATTAGACAGGAGGTTTTTAAGGGTCAAAGAGAACAAGAGGATAGTTTCAGGAGTTCAGCAGAGTGTCAACACACCAGATCAATACGAGAATAGGCGGCTGAGCCAGCAGTTTCAAGAGATGACTGGCTCTTCTTGCATAAGAAGTTCTTGAAAAGCAGTTCCCAAAATCTTGCCTGCATGACTCGTTCAGTTGTCCATTTCCTCAACAAATCACCACCATGCTAATACCCAAGTTCGTGTTTTCACCCATTTTGAGATGTGTACTTTTAGATTTCACCTATTTGACCCAGACCGTTTGATCTTCGCTTTGGTAACCTCCTGCATATTAGAACGCTCAACAAATTTATTAGTAATAATTATAAATTCGGATAGTAAAGTTGTAAAGCACTCTCCAACACAAATGGTTGGCTGGGAAATTTCATGCAGGTTTTGTTGCTCAAAACAAATAGCATTGGAGATGAGATTTGTCAAACAGTTCTAGGTGGGCTTTCTGATGCCAGTTAGACAACAAAATACTTTTACTAGCTTGCAGATTTCTTTCAAACTTCCAGTATTTTAGCTGTTTGCATGTCCTATTTTAAAAGACCAAAATTGATATGAAAACCGGATTTTAATCATTCCAAGGCAAATACGTAAACCAGATAATTCAGTATATACTTTCTTCGTTTTTTTGGTTTATATTTCAGTATACTTTCCCTTAATTGTAATTAAGTAATCCCATTTTACTACTTGAGTTATAGGGAAAATTTCACTAATGGAAACCATAAGAAAGATGATTTTACATATTATAATACTGAAAGTAAAAGGTATCTCTCTATCCCATTTTACGTGAAGGTTTGAGAAATAAAGACTTGAAATTTTTGGTCTAAAAGAAGCCACAACACATTTGTGTGGCTATAAATCATCTCATTAAAGATAAGACGGGAAGTTTAAAGTTAAATTGTTTCTAAATATATATATATATATATATATATATATATATATATATGTGTGTGTGTGTGTGTGTGTGTGTGTGTGTGTGTGTGTGTCGTTCTTTATGGGGTTGGCTAAAAAGAAAAGTGCACCACATACGATGGGATAGAGGGAGTAACTCCTAAAGAAAGAAAATGAATAGCTTCTTTCGGATAAATCACATCAATGCTAAATTTATCTTACAATATGAGGGAAGGCTGTTGCATATCTCTTAAGAGTACTTGAGACGCAAACTTTATGTTTTAAGGGAAAATGGTAAAGCAAAAAAACTGAGACAAGAGATAAAAAAGTAGGTCAACTAAATTAGATTAGAGAAATCAGAACTAAAAACATGAAGGTCAGATTTTGTAATACCTCTTTCCATTTATCAGCTGATCTATCAGTTCGCGAGCCAGTAGAAGCTCTGATAGGATTCACCTTTTTCTTCTCCGTGCCACCATCTTTAATTGCCCTGCTCCAAATGCATTGCAACTCAAACTGATTAGTGGGATTGGACATAACTGAGGCTGTTATAACTATGCGAATGTATGTGTTCAATTCTCTCTACCTAGAGCTAGAAGTTTTACAGAAGTGTCTTTGGAAAGTTACTGAGAGAGTTGCCAAGATTTATTAATTGAAGGGTTTTGTAGAGCAGGATCCAAAGGGGAGCGTTGAATGAAATTTTTGTTCAACAACTTTCAGTTAATAAGTACCACAGGGTTATAAAAGCATAGTTGAAAAATAACTGATGGAAATTCTTTCTACAGACTTACTCCTGCACTCAGGTTAAGCAATTTCACAATATTGCCCAAAGGACCATACTAGACGGGAAAATGTAATACACAATAATAAGCTAAAGAGATGAAAAACTTGGTCGTGAAGGTAGATCCCTCAAAACAGAATGAGGACTCCATCTATAACCTTATTGGAACTACTCTCTGTTTGTCTGGGGGAGGGGACGAAGAGGAGGAGATGAAAGTTTTTAAGAATAAATAAGATAAACAAGGTCCCAGGGATCCCTCATTGAGTATGGTTCAACAGACACTATGAATTTCATAAAGTATAATCCCTCCCATAAGCGGCAGGGGGCAGTACTGATGAAATGTTTCAAATGGTTAAAAATGAAAAAGAAAAAAAATTCAACAGAATCCAATGTTGCAACAAATAAATTTAAAAAAAAAAAAACTCCGGCAGCTCCCTTTAAAATTTAAGAAATAACAGAAAGCATTGACTATAATTGGAAGGATCCCAAAACAATCTCTGAGATCTTACCGTGATGACAAAGAGGTCGAACAAGTCCTTGGTTGGCCTTTAAGAGTGATTTCCTTATTTGGCATCTTCCTTAATCTGTCATTGGATAAAATAGTTATATACATGTTTAAGATCTAAATTCACTAATTGATTGGCAACAGAAAAACTGATCACGTCAAGGTAAACTTATCACCTGTTAAAATAATAGAATAAAATGAAATTCATAGAATTCTTGCCTCCAGCTAAGTTTTTCCAAATGGAGATGTTGTCGTAGCAGTGTTATCAGAGGCGAGTAAAAACTAACAAGTGCCAGCTGGGGCTTTAAGCGCAAAACACAATTAAATCACGAGTTTTAGTGAAGAAAAGCACAGATGAAGGAAAGAACAAAATATATATGCAATGCAAACACTAACACATTTCCTCCTACATCACTTTTGTAGCAAGTCAGCTAATTTACACGAAACTTGTACAGAAACAAAATCTTCAGTCTCAGGGCCAACAAAAGCAGGTCTTCTTCATCGTTCATTTTATGGTAAGGAATGTGCCGCATCATTCGTTTGGCACAGGAAACCCCAATTGCGGTACAAATGCGTACCTCCCCCAGTATCCCTCCAGAAAAGAAGTGCAAAACCCTTTTTAAGATAAGATTGGAGCCCGATATATATGTCAATTTGCCTAAAGAAAATTCTGAGGCCACTTAGTTAATTTGCATATGACTCATATACATAGAATAATTATGCTAAACAATTTGTAGGTAGGCAGTCGAAAGAAACCAATATGTGTTACCTATACGAGCTAGTCAAAGAAGCAATTGAATTACCTTTCACTCTCCTTCTGAGGAGTCAGAGAAGTTGAAATTTTCTGCTCAGATTCCTTTGACAACACCTAACCAAACAAATGGAAACCAACAGCTAAATACTTGGTGAAACATTAAGGCCTTCTACATGAAAAAAATATGTTTGAATGTTGAACCTGGTCTTGTCCACCATATGTCATATCTCCGGTGGATCTTCCTTGGCTAAAACTGTTCTGGAAAGCCCTAAATGCTCGCTTTACAATATCCTTGTCCCCCATCTTCTCCATGATTAAAGATTTTCTCATTGTAGTATTAGAAGCTGTAGAATTTGGGGAACTCAAGCTCAGAGACATGTGTAATGATGTCGGAGCTACTCTCTTGTTGTCTAGTACAGGAGAATTTTTACTCCTTTGCATTGTTGCACCGTTCAACTTTTTGTTCGAGGATTGAGAAGGCGTTGCACCATTCAACTTTTTGTTTGACGATTGAGAAGGCGACGGCGCAAGTGACCCAGGAACAACTTTCTTGCGTTGTGCCAAAGGAGTATTATTACTTCTTTGAGTTGGCGTTCCACTCACCTTCTTCACTGATGGTTGAGATGGAGTAATGACCTTAGAAGTTGATGCTTGCTTAGATGTTGGAGTGGAAATTCTTGAGGATTTTGTCACAGGTGATGTCAGTTTCTTCTTTGTTCCAGCGGATACCCGATCCTCCGCAGTGTGTACCTGAAAATGAACCAGCAACACTTCCATAAATAACAGGGAGGAGATAACAGAAAAGATCAGGAAAATAGGAATTAGGCTCAATAAGATAACTCGAAGTACCGATAGCCAGAAAGGTTCCAACTTATCACCTTACGAGGCACATTCTTTACGTTTGCGCTAGGGGTCTTGCTTTTCTTAATAGAGGATTTTTGTGCTTCAGTATCCGCTTGTGGAGTCTCTACTACACTATCTTGACATCCTTTATCAGGATTCCGTTCTTCAACCTTATGAAGTTCTTCATGATCACATGTTCCCAAAATAGTTCCTTCCTTAGGTTTAGTAACCAAAAAGCTATCACATTCCACATCAACAGAAATATCCTCCTTCGATTCATCGATTTCCGATATAGTTCCTTCCTTAACTTCAGTAACCAATGAGCTATCACACTCTACATCAACAGAAATATCCTCCTTTGACTCATCAATTCCTGAGATAGTTAGTTCCTTAGCATTGGCAACTAATAAGTTATCACGCTCCACATCAACAGTAGTATCCTCCTTTGGCTCATCAACTTCATCACTAGTCTTCAAATCTTTCGCTGACATTTGCTGCTCACCATTGGATGAACTGAAATCACCATCAGAAACCTGAGGTTCCATTTCCTTTTCTACTTGTTGTGTTTCCTCCTCTAATTGCTCCAACTTCTTAGCAGCAATCTTCTTGTAATGTGCTTCGAAATACGCTTTCTTCTGAGCTACTGATCCAGGTGTCGAACACTTTTCAACTTCTTCAATATACTTATTAGGGGAGAAAGATGACCATTTCTCCCAAGAAAGTGCATCATTCTCAAACCTTCCAAAAGAAACTGATACTTCAAGTCTAGGGCCAGATACAGCTGACTCACCCATCTGCTCATTATAACACAAATCCATTCTTTATCAATAAACTCAAACAAGAATAACAATGACAACTCACTAGGGCTTAAAAGAAGATCTAAGAGGATAATTGAATCAATAAATGACAACCCGGCGCACTAAGCTCCCACTATGCGCGAAATCCGGGAAAGGCCGGACCACAAGGGTCTATTGTACGCAGCCTTACCCTGCATTTCTGCAAGAGGCTATTTTCCACAGCTCGAAGCGTGACCTCCTAGTCACATGGAGGCAACTTTTCTAATTATGCAAAGGCTCCCCTTCCAGGATAATTGAATCAATAGCTATCAACAAATATAGCATACTCAACGACACATTATTGAAACAAAAAGTTATAAAAATAGACCACTTCTAACTGATCAAAGAACAGAAAAATTGTACCTTGTGCTTGACAGCAGGAGTTTGCACAATGGATTCACCCATCAATCTACAAAGCTACCACAAGATTTCACACAATATACATATCATGGCCTGTGAAAAAAAAAAGAAGCAAATTGAAGAAATTGAAGTAAGAAATATGCAGTTACAAGTTCATGTGCTGTGTTTTCTTCTGTTGCTTCACTTATGCATTATCCATACTGCTTTCTTACAGTTATTTTTTTAAGGGGAAAACAAAATTGTCAGTTTATGGATCTATTGGAAACTGCTAAAGATCAAAACTTTAATCATCAAGATTGACATATTATGAAAATGAAACAAACGAAGAAAAAAAACACTAAAGTGGGGTACAAAAAGTTGTGTATCATCTTTTTACTGCAAGGCCCTCTTTCTGGAGACACAAAAATAAAAGTTGTAAAGTTGCAATCTTTGATAAGAAAAGGACCAAAAGTGAGAAAAGATTGATACATTATAGTACCAATACTTTATTAGGTTGGTGGTGAAAATCTTGAAAAGATTTGTTATAACATAATGACAAATCTAACAATAAAGTTTGAAAAAAATCAAGGAAAATTTGAAAAGGGGTCTTACCTAAAATACAATTAAATTCAAAGGGGATGGAAAGAGACAGGTAAAGAAGATAATGATCAGATCGGGGGATGAGGAAGAAGATAAAGAGGCCCACTGAAAGAAGAAACAGTGAGAAAGTACAGAAGGGAGTGAAGAAGAGTTATGTGATGATGGTATGAATCTTCAAAGAGCAACCCATTCAATAATGGAGGCGCCTTACGACACGTGGGGCCTTCCTATTTAGTACACTACATGACTCGTTTGGACAATATTTTAGATAAGTTATTTGTTGGAGAAGCAGTGAGAAAAGAAGAAGTTGGAGAAGCAAAAAGAAAAACAAATGTTGGAAAACCCCTTTTGAGATTTTAAATGGATAAACAAATTATTTCCGGATAAAAAATTAATATTATCTTTTATTTGGTTATTAATTCTGGAATAAGTTATTTTAGGATACCGGAATAACTTATACATGTCAGATGGCACTATAGTAATCTCAGGATAAGTTATCCCGAGATAAACTAGTAAAATTAACTATCCCAAGATTAATACATCATATCAAGCAATCAATAAGAAATAATAACACAATAAATAATTTTATCATAATTAATCTCAGCATAACTAGACTGTATGGCTAAGCTTTTGGTCAAAAGTATTTTTTTTCTGCCAAAAGTATTTTTTTTAAATTAAGGTATTTGGCCAAGTTTCTAAAAGGAAAATTTTTGCTTTTGAGTAGGAGCCGTTTGGCCAAGCTGCCAAAAACTGTTTATTTTAAGAAATACTTTTGCTCAAAAGTACATTTTAAAAAGTACTTTTAAAAAATTACAGTTTGTGTTTGCTCAATTCATTTGGTGTATATTTAAATAAGAAAATTTTGTTTGGAAAATATTTTCAAAAAGTACTTTTGAGTGTCAAATTACAGAAATAGACAGTACATATTGAGTTTACAAGTAGAATATATTTAAAAAAGAGAAATGAATTTAAATATTTATTATAAAAAAATTTAATTTATTTAATTGAAATATAAAATATAAAGCAAAAATTTATATTAAAGGTTTTAATGAATATAATAGTTATCCAAAGCAATAATATTAGATATCCGGTATTACTTATTATTTTCATAATGATTTGAATTCATCAAAATATAATCATTCAGTATAAACTAAAATTTTGCTTCTCTAATCCTATATGAAAGAAGAAATCTATTTATAGTAAAGCCGAGTATTTCAAAGAAAAATAGGAGAATGACAATAAAAATACGATCAAAATAAATATAACGATCTGATCGGTCGTTTTGCCTTTTAGAACCGCGTTCTCCTAAATAAGATTCCCTATATGTGCTTTTACTATTTTATGACTTGCGGTGATGGTTAGTCCGGGATTTGAAAGGGTTCGGTTGAAATCGGAACACTTGGTTCCTTAAGGTTGGCTAAAAAGGCTAAGTTTGACTTCAGTCAACGTTTTGAGTAACTGGCCTCGGAATCTGGACATGACCGCTCCAATAGGTTTGTATGATGATTTCAGACTTGGGCGTATGTTCAGGTCGGGTTTTGGATGACCCAGGAGCTGTTCGGCGCCTAATAGTGAAAGTTGGTTCTTTGAAGGTTTTGAAGTTCTTTAAATTTGGTTTGGATTAGGTTTTGGTGATATCAAGGTCCAAATGGGATTTCGAGACTGGAAATAGTTTAGTATGGTGATTTAAGACTTGCACGCAAAATTTGGTGTCATTCCGAGTAGTTTAAGAATGTTTCGGTGCGTTCCGAGTAGTTTAAGAATGTTTCGGCGCGTTCGGAGTAAGTTGGAAAAACTTGAAGTTCATATTTTGATTCAATTGGTTTGGGGTGTGATTCTTAGTTTTGATGTTTTTTTTTCGCGTTACGAGGGTGCGAGCAAGTCCGTTTTGTGATTTCAAACTTGTTGATATGTTTGGACGGGGCCTCGGGTACCCCGGATGCCATTCGGTCAATGCGCGAATTGAGCTAGGACGCAAAAGGGCTGCTCGTGCAATAGTTCTGGTGTGCCCGCACTTGCGAGCTTTTGGTCCTAGGTGCGAGCCCTCATATGCGCTATTTTGGCCGCGTAAACGGCTTTGGAGCATTGGCCAGTGGTCCGTAGGAGCGGAGAGGCGTGCGCAGGAGCGACTTCGCTTTTGTGATGAGGCGCCGCAGAAGCGGGACCGCAAAAGCGGGACCGCAAAAGCGGGATCCCTTTCGCAGATGCGACCAGCGCTGGGCTTGTGTAATTTCGCATAAGCGGGCCTAGTGCCGCAAATGCGGCCCAGTGATCGCAAATGCGAAAGTCCTGAAGGCAGACAACTTCATTTAATACGTGACTTGAGCATTTTTGCTCATTTCTTACACTTCTTGGGGACGATTTTGGAGCTGGCTAGAGAGGGATTTTCATCAACTGACTGGGGTAAGCAATTCCTACCAAATGTGAGTTAAATACATAGCTTTTGGGTAGATTATAACATGTAAATTTGTGGAAATCATGAGTTTAGGTGAAAATCTAGGTTTTTGATAAAAATGGGATTTAACCACAAAAATTGTTATGAAATTTGGTGAAAATCATATATTTGAGTTCATGAGGTTATGGATAACAACTTTTTTAAATAATTTCCGGAATCCGGGCACGTGCGCCTGGGGTGAATTTTAGGGATTCTTCAAATAGGCTTGGGGAATCACTTTGATAGTTAGGATATGAACTTTTGAACATGTATTGATTATTTTATATAATATTTGACTAGTTTCGAGTTGGTTGGCACCGAATTTGGGGGTTTAAGCACAATCTTGAACCGGAAAATAGGCTTTGAGACGACGTAAGTCACTTTTCTAACCTTGTAAGAGGGAATTAATCCCATAGGTGAATTGATCATTATGTGTTCCTATTTGTTGGGGCTACATATGCACGAGGTGACGATCCATACATAGCTACTAATTATGCTATTGTTCGGGTAGTGTAGGACCCATATCATGTTATACTTACAATGTTTGCCCCTACTTGATAACTTAATTACTTAAGTCATATTGAAATTTGATAAAAAATTGTAAAAGGTTAAATTTTACTTACTTGAAGGTGTGAATGAGACACTTGACTGTTATTGAGAATTTGTGTTTCTTTAAAGTATTTTCTTTTGTGGAGCGGGCCAAACGCCTCGGTAGCAGATAGATGCATCTATGGTTCGTACCGTTCGACTCTTGGCAGTATACAATTTAAATATTTTATGTTGGATCGGACCGTAAGACCTCGGCATAATTTGCGCGTGATAAGTCTTTGAAACCATTTATAATTGATATTGCTTCATTGGCTTGAGATATAAATTGTTAAATGATGAAAATGAATTCGAGACTTAATATTTGTGAAAAGCTTGTTTACTATTTTCTGTTATTGAGTTTTCAGTATTATTCATATAATCCATGCTTAATTATAATTTTGACATATTATTGTTAGCCCATAGCAAGTGTCAAAATCGACCCCTCGTCACTACTTCTTCGAGGTTAGACTGGATACTTATTGGGTACATGTTGTTTATATACTCACGCTACACTTCTGCACTTAAATATGCAGGATCTGAGGCAGTGCATCTGGGTATCAGTCCGGCGCGCACGCTTGATCTCTATTACGAGACTACATGGTGAGCTGCCTTCCGAGCCGTTCTACAGAAACCAGAGTCTTTCTTTTGTTATTGTTCTGTCTATTTCATTTCAAACAGTAGGTAGTAATCTTTTATATATTCTACTAGTAGCCCATACTCTTGTGGCACCAGGCATTGGCACACACACTAGTAGACTTGTGGTTTTGGTTCATTTCTATGTTTATGATTGAACTCAGTTGCTTTTGCTTTATTTATTTTAAATATGTTATTTCTTAAATCTTTTAGATTAAGGAAAGTTTAATTACTGGAAAATTTATTAAGAAAAGAAATCATGTGGTTAGTTCACTGTTGGCTTGCCTAACGGCGGTGTTGGATGCCATCACGGCCTATAATAGAATTGGGTCATGAAAACATGGTATCAAAGCACTAGGTTCATGTAGGTCTCACAAGTTATGGGCATGCCTAATAGAGTCTTGCGGATCGGTGCGGAGATGTCTATACTTATCTTAGGGAGGTTATAAGGTGTTAACAAACTACTCTTTATTCATCTCCTATCGTGTAGTTGATAGTGTACTAAGTTTCTTTCTTATGCTATCACAAATGGTCAGAATGCGCACGATGGACGTTACTAACCCGGGAGGGGATGCTCCCCCTATTTCTAGAGGCCGGGGGAGGACGCCAACCCGAGGTAGGGGATAAGGACGACCTAGAGTTTCCCTAGTTGTACCACCAGTGGAACCAGTAGAGGATCCCATTGTCGAGGAGTAGGGCGAGGTGCCCGCATCAGTGCCAGCCCTGGTCGATTTCATGTCAGCACCAGGCTTTCACGAGGTCACGGGCCGTATGCACGGTTCATGAATTCTATGACCCAAGCTGGTTTATTTCCAGCAGACCAAGCTAGATCTCAGGAGGGAGGGGGAGCACAGACCCCTACTGCTCAGGCTCCTGGGCATGCAGCTGCCGTATATCAGACCCCGGGTACACTACCTATGGGCGAAGCCCAGCCAGTTGCAGCAGCTATACCTAAGCCTAGACCAGTTGCGAATGGTTTACAGTTGTTATCGAAGAGGGGATTAAAGATTCGGAGATTGCAAAAATTTAACTTGGCAATATTGGGGAAATATTTGTGAGATCTCAAGGTCTAGACTCTAGACAATAGATGGTTCTTAGGTGAGGTGAAATTCCTAGAGCGAATTTTTGTTTTTCCCTTGGTGCTCATTGTGATGCACTTTAAACTGCGAAAAATTAAGGAGGAGGAGGAGGAGGAGGATTATTGCATTCACTATTGATGCTGCTTGTCTCGGGAGTATGGATCACCTCTTTGTACATTGTTGGCAGTTCGGTGCGCAAAGTATTCTGCATTCATGCAGGGTCCAGAGAAGTGTCGCATTCCAAGGGGTGTGATGTAGACAGTCTACCTTAATACAAGCATTAATGTTTGTGTCCCTGACTCGAACTTGTGACCTATAAATTACATGGAAATAACTTTACCGGTGCTCCAATAGTCCACCTCCTCCTACATTATAGTCGCAAAATTCATGCAGAGGCTCCTTGTGTAGTTGATGATTAATATCGCATAGTTGTTCTCAAGAACACTAGATGAAGCAATTTCGGGTTGGAAGATACAGAAGAATGGAAGCAAAAAGAAAATTGGCTGGAACGATGCTATATATGTTTCTTTTTTGGCTTATATGGAATGAAAGAAAGATGAGAATATTATAGATTACTAAGAGATTTTTATTTTAAAATTAAAGAAATACTCCATCTCATTAATTAATATACATTGCAGCAGTAGTAGTAGTTTGAAGCTATGAAAGTTGTTAGTCATATTATTGGTAGAATGGTTTCAAACTTTTAGTAGTAGCGGTAGTGGTAAAATGAAAATAAGTTGGAGAACGATGCTATATCTCTTTTTGGTGAGAAGCAATTTGTGTTTGGTGAGAATCAGTTTGTGTTTGGCTAATTAATTTGAAAAATACTTTTGAACAGTAATTAGTGTTTGACTAAGCTTATGAAAACTGCTTCTAAGTGTATTTTTCTCAAAAGTGCTTTTCAAAAAAGTGCTTTTGGAAAAAAACTACTTTTTTCTGCTTCTCAAAAAGTACTTCTGTTTCTCCTCAAAAATACTTTTTTTCTTTCCAAAAGCTTGGCCAAACACCTCAATTTTTGGCCAAAAGTGCTTTTGGCAAAAAAAAAAAACACTTTTGGCCCAAAAAAATCCTGGCCAAACAAGCTAATTTGACAAATCAAAAAAAAATTTGTTGTCCCTTTTCTTTTTGTACTTCTTTGTCTGTTGTGAAAGATAAAGTGTCCTTTATTGGTATTGGAAATCTTGTAATTCCTACTTGAATTCTATAACGACTTTTTATTTTCATAACCCCTTATTTAATTTTCCTTCTTGTAACAGCTCTAGAATCTTATCTATATTAGGAGTTATTTTTTGAAGTTCTTAAAACACGGAAAAATTGCTAGTAATCTGTATTGCTGTAAATTAAAACAATAATAATTTTTAAATTTCAAAAACCAGTAAGAAACCTCACTAGTGCGGGCTGTAGCGCGGGATTAGCGCGGCCGCGCTAGTGGAATATACTAGGGACACTGAGAAACCTGACTAGCGCGAGCTGAGCGCGGGCGCGCTAGTCCATGCGTCCTTAATTTTTTTTTCCTATGAAAAATAATATAAGAATAAATCGAGCCCACTGAATATACAGTGTGTCCTTAAGGAGAATATTTTCCTCAAGTACCCGAGGTGTTGGAATATATCCTCCCAGGATAGAACGATTTAACTCACCAGAGTGTTGGTACCAAAAACGCCGGTGAACAACGAACCACTCGAAGACTGTAAAACACACGGGAATATTTTGTACAAAAGAAGAAGAAGAAGATCAGAAAATTTAGTAAGTAAAAGTTCTTGGATTCAAGATATATTTATAGCCAATTTAGTATTGTTTCTGAAAAGGTTTTGCAACCTTTCAGAACAGCCACAACTGTTGGAACATGTGTGAATCCTTTCAGAACAACCATGGCTGTTTTGAACAGGTATGAATATTGCGGGAAATTTAAAAACGGATTTAAAATAATTCGGGAAATAAAATGGGTCGGATCGGACCGGGTCGTGGGTCGCGAGTCATTTAAGATTTGAAATTAATTAAATTAATTAATTAAATAATTTGAAAAGAATTTTTTCCAAAAAGATTAATCAATCAATCGATCTTTGACCAAATCCAAATCCAAATCCGCCGAAGCCGAGCCGAGCGAGCGACGACGACGACGGCGCGAGGCTTGCCTTCTTCTCAACTCTTTAAGAGTTAGAAGAAGAGCTTCTCTATATATACACATAGATTTTCGTTCCTTCTTCCAATGAGGGATAAAGTGCACTAATTCAAAATTTCACTTTCCTCTATTTCTTTTCCCACCATTTTCCATTCACTCTCTTTAAGCTATACCAAGCTTAAAATTAAGCTAAATTAAGCTTAAAATTAAGCTACACTAAGCTTAAAGACCAACAATCCCCTACATGAATGGGGAATGGCTATAAAATAAAGGAATGC
>ML301081.1:0-15834 GCA_005239505.1 Nicotiana paniculata
AAAATTTTTTGTTGGATTGTGTGTTGGTTGTCAATTTGCATTATTAGTTGCCCTTCTTCTTCTGCTCATTCACAAACTGGTGTGAATTTATTGGAGGAGGGGGTGATTGTTGTAGCATTCTATATTCTGAAGCAGATGTAATGTTAGAAAGTTATTGCTCGTTGTCTACTACCACTATTGACTGCTCTAGATCATGTTGATAATCACCAAATTGTTCTGAAGCTGCTATACTGTCAAGAGATTGGNGTTGTATTTTTTTGACGACAAAATGACATTTCTTATAGACTGAATCAGTTGTGAGAAAATGTATACAAGTACTGGGTTTTTCATCTGAAGTTACAAGCATACCTTTGCTTGTATTTAGTTTGATATCAAACCATATCTTTACGGAATATCCGCTTGAATCAATATTTGTAACTTCACTAATTTTTTCCAGGAGAGAATTGAATGATACTTGTTTATTAATAAGAACAAGCTTTGTATCATGATCCAAGTATTTGAAGTCAGTAGTCCACCTCCCATTGAAATTAATTACAACGCAAACTGAACTCATCCTAGAGAAGCATGTTTAGTGTCAAGTATTAAAGAATTTAATTATGAAAAAAGCTGAAATTTGAGCAAATGAACAATAGAACAAAGCTCATGAAAAAGCTGATTAATGTAGGACAAAAGTTAAGCACAAAAGATATTTAACTTGAGCATGCACGAGAAAATTACATAGCACAGGAGAAAAACTTCAGCACATTCAGTGCTGAAGTATTAGAAAATAAACTAAAAAACTTCAGCATATTTGTGTTGAGGTTTTTCGAAAAGGTCATGACAAATCTATTGTATCCAGGAGAAAAACTGCAGCATATTCAGTGCTGAAATATTAGAAAATGAACTAAAAAACTTCAGTATATTTGTGCTGAGGTTTTTGGAAAAGGTCATGACAAAACTATTGTATCCAGGAGAAAACTTCAGCATCTGAAGAGCTGAAGTATTAGCAAATGATCTAAAAAACTTCAGCACAAGATGCTTTGAATGTTTTTCTGCGCTTTTTTTAATATTATTTTTCTATAAAGTCAAAAAATACCTTAATTAAAGAAAAAGTTTTTGAAAAAACTCATCAAAAACTATAGAACACAGTACATAACTTAAGCATATTATTAGTGCTGAAGTTTAGCAAAAAAAAATAAATTGTTTAGCAAATAAAGCAAAAAATTCATCCTACATTTTTTCTAAATAAACCAAAACTTTAGCAAAAACTACAGCATGTGATGCAGTCCAAAACTACAGCAACTCAGGTATCATGAACATCAGTCAGATTCGAAAACTTACAATTTAAATTTTTGAATTTGAGTCTGGTTCAAATTTCTGGTTTGGGAGAGGAGATCTGAGAAGAGACGGAGTGATGGAGGAGGATCGGTGAAGTTTTTTGTGCGTGATTCAAATATGAGAAGAGACAGAGTGTTTTGTGCGTGATTTTTATATGTTCTGTCAGGGGTGGAATGGTCATATTAGTGCAAATTTTTTGTCAGCTGGCTACCAAATCAATAATTTTTAAAAATAAGGTATAAGTTTAAAGATGACTGCTATGTAGGGTATGACTACAAATCGCCCGAGATTGTTGAATATGGCCCAAAACTTCTTGTATGGCCTAAAGCATAGGCCCTTTATTTTGGGCTTAGCTTTAGTAGTTGGTCTGCAAAGTTTTTTTCTTGAAATAAACATCAAACCTGTTTACGTAAAGTTTCTAGTCGTTCTAGGATGGCAGCCAACTATCTTTTCGTGCGGATTATCATTTTCCGTAGTCTGACTTTCGAAGACTCAATATCAGAGGAAGGTTTTTTGTAAATTAATCCCGCATTAGTATCTGAATTAATCGAATAAAATTCTAATATAATAGAGTAAGGTTCATCCGTATAATAAAATTTAATAAATCATTCATTTTTTATGTAAAAAATATAGTAAAACCCTCCTTATATTTAAAATATGATCAGGATATTAGTATAGGAAAAGCACTAGATATGAAAATAGAAATGAAAAAAGTAATCTTTTGGCTTGGGAGTTTATGAAGCCTAGCCTATTTTCATAATCCAAGGAGTGCATTTAAGAATAGATTCCAAGTATCAACAACACCAGCCAAACACCAATGGGTGCAGTCCAAGTCCTTATGTCCACCATGTCCATAAACAGAAGGATGCCCGTCTGCTCTATACTGTGACAACTTTGTTATGTTCAATAAATTAACTGATTTATTCATCCCTCTCAAAACCTTCTCCAGTACCAATTCTTCTTGATGAATTTCTTCTGTACTTTTCAATGGTAGCGTTACTCCTTCACACGTCTTCGAACCCGAACTCGCGGGGCTAGTTTTGCCATTAAGTATATGACTTGTCAGTGTATAGAACTTAAACGCGTATATTATTGTTTCAGATTATATAACATAGTAAGTATGAAATATTTGTTGAACTCACTTGTCGTGGTCAGGAGAAACTCCTTGGAAAAATATTTTTGTCTTTGTAGTATCTACTTCAGAATCTACCCATTTTGCCCACGTATTCAGTGCTTTCTCATATAATGTTAACCGATTTCCATCTTTGTATGTAGAGTTTCCATCTTGAACAAGATCCCAACTGTAAGAACAATCTTATTTAGAGTATAAGATAGGTAAAATTGCAAAGCATAATATTAGACAATGTATAATTAATAAATGAATTCTAAATATGTGGAAATTGATAGTATTAGAAGAGAACTTACGGTTGTTTCCTGCCAGTATGAAGCCACCAATGCCAAGAATCAAAGATGAGAACATCCATATTTTTCCATTGAGCTGCTGAACTGAGAGAATCAAGCTTTAAAACTCGTGTCCCATTGTTTTCCGTTGTAATGTCTACCAGAAAAGCATTTCGAAACAACAGGTACGATGTGTTGTATTTCTGCATTTTGGAAATGTATTCAAGATTTAAAGGTTGCTCTCTAACTATTGTTAGTAAATTTGTGTTCATAAACCAGAGAAATTTCGAAAAACATTAGTTTTGAAAAAAAAAAAAATGTGTTCGTAATTGACCGTCGGGAAATCAATACCACCGCAAATTTTAATCATTTGATCAAATCCAAATTCAAATTTAAATCCGAAGCTGAATAAGCGATGACGGTTCTCAACTCTTTTAGAGTTAGAAAAAGTACTTGTATATATAAGCACAAAAATTTTACTCAAAAATTTCATTTTCCTTCGTTTCTTTTTCCTGCATTTTCTATCCACATCTTTACTCAAAAACCCAACAACTATGGCTTAGAAAAAGTCGACAAGGACATATATAGAAATGACCTATTCATCGTATAATCGATATACAAACTATCTCATTTTTTTACTTTAGTCTTGAAAAGAAAAAATGACTCCACTTTATATAGAGTTGATAATGCAACCTATTGGCATAATGCACGCTAGAACGTGGGAATTCGAGGTCTCATAAATTATTACTATTACTAAAAAAAAATTAATTTCCATGTAAAATTGAGCTAAAATTTTAATCATCAGACTGCTTAAATCTTAACTCTTAAGTGCATCTTTTTAGAAGATTGAGAAACATATGTCATATTTGTAGCAATAAAAAAAAGAAAACAAGTTTTCAAATTAAGGTGTTATAATTGTTGGAAAATGATTTCCTTAGAATTATGATAGTAATATATTAGGATAGAAAAGAATATTATTGAAAAGTTGATAATCAGAAAATGTACCGGGAATGTGAAGATAGAAGTGCCTCCAATCCGTTTGGAGATATATTTAGCTTGAGGCTCAGCAGCATATAGCATACAAGTGAGAGACTGCCATTGATTTAGGCTAATTGAATCTCCTACAAACATCATCTGTTTTCCCTTGAATTTCTCCTGAAATTCTAGAGCATTAAACCTACACAAAACAACAGACGACGTATGCTTTACAATCACACGAGGTCGATGTAGCCTTTTGACTATGAGTTCATTCTAAACTCAAAACTCTCGTCGTAGAAATATTAAATTTGAACTCATAGTTTTTAGTATAATGAGGACAAGGCAAGTTTGAAAATATTAAGTTCAAATCCTGAATCCGTATGGAATGACAGCTAAGTGGAGCGAATTAGAACAATTTGTTTAGATAATATTATTACACAAATAGTGAATTCGCACATTAATAAAAAAAAAAGTGATTTTTACTATGGTAATTTGTCTATGAATATTTTTGTTGCTTGATCGTGATGCTAATACGAGCTGACAAAGAGCAAAGGAAAAGGAAATTAAAGAGCACCGACACTAGCGGGGTTGCCCCTGGAGGGTCCGGTCCATGAATCAATCTATCTTAATCAACAATAATTACGCTTTGATTTTTAGAGTTTATCATATGAATCATTACTTTCATGTTATTTATTAACGGCGAAATAAAGATGGACACTTCCCTCAACCAATTTTACCCAATATTTTTTTGTTATCTAATCTAGCATATTTTGTATATAATTTTTATATAAAAAAAAAAAAAAATCACCTATTAATAGGTATTAAGAAGATATGTGTTAGAATCTGGTTTGTAAGTGATAATCATGTTTATCATCACAGATTTAAACATTATATTGTCGGGTGAATTAAAGCAAAATATTAAAAACTCCATTATTGGAATTTTTAAAGGGAGAAGTGCACAATTAGCCACTAATTAGAGATGTCTTTACTCTTTAGCCATTATTTAAAATGTATTCTTTAGCCGGTGCTTAATAAAATTTTTACCCGAACGGACATTAATACCCCTGTGCTAGACATGGGTGTTGTGTAAATATAAATGACATGGCGTCCTTAACTTCATGAATGTTGTGTAAATATTAAGGACATAATGTCCTTAACTTGTATTTGCACCTTCTATTGTTAAACTTTAGGACCTCGTGTCCTTAACTTCATATGTGCAGTGTAATGTTAAGGACATGGTATCCTTAACTTCATGTGTACAGTGTACATGTTAAGAACATGGTGTCTTAACTTTATGAGTGTTGTGTAAATATTAAGGACATGGTGCCCTTAACATCATGAATGTTGTGTAAATATTAAGGATAAGGTGTCATGTATTTGCATCTTCCGTTGTTAAATGTTAAAGACATGGCGTTCTTAACTTCATATGTGGAGTGTAAATGTTAAAGACATGGTGTCCTTAACTTCATGTGGACAGTGTAAATATTAAGGACACCATGTCCTCAATATTTACATAGCACTCATGAAGAAAGGGTAAAAAGGTCTTTTCTTATTAATTTTAATAGAGTAGTGGCTATTTTTGCTCAACGTTAAAATATAATGGATACAAACTAAATATCATGTTAAAAAATGATTATCCCACACTATTTCTACATTTTTACAAGTTTGAAAACTCATAAATGGTTTTTGTGATTTTTCAAAATTGTTGATAAATTGATGGGGATGTTGCTTTGAAGTTGTGGTTAAAATTTGAAGTTATTTGACGAAGATTCGAAGTATTTGGTAATGTTTTTCATGAGTTGAAGTTCTATAAAATATCATATATAATAACTGTGTAATGTTATAAACTTATAATATTGTATATCGGGTATATAGATAGATACTAAAGAAAAATATAATCGGCTATAAGGCTATAAATTAAATATATGGCTACATCGGTGCAATGTAATGCAGTCATGAAACAAAAATTACTTGAGCATTCTCAATCCAAATTTATAAACGTTACTAACATTACGATTCTCTACCACTTTTTGAATAGTCTATAAATCTCAAACATAATTGACAAAGTAAATTGAGCCTAAACTAAACGTAGTGACATGATAGAAATTTAACCATTATAAAACATCCTTTCTTTTCATTCTACGAATGCAACGAATAAATCAAATCAAATAAAGCAGAGAGTGTTTGCACATGATCCGCCACCTTGGAAAATCTTAAACTTCATCATCATGTTTAACTAGATTACGTTGTTTTCTAGCTTTTGACCGACAAAATCCAGCTGTCTTTGCATCTGTCAATGCTAATTTCCTTTTCTGATTAAGAGTGCCAGTTATTAACATGTGAATTGTGATTATTATTGCAGATTTAATTTTAAAAAAAGCCCAAACTTGGAAGTAAAGTCTTTTAACACTCATAACAAACTCTAAAACTAGCCAGGAAAAGTAAAAGAAAAAACAAAAACAGAAAATCCACGAGTCCCACGATTTTTGTCAAGAACTTAGGTGGTGTTTGGTACTAAGGAAAATATTTTTCACATGGAAAATGAGTAGTTTTATCATCTATTTTTCTTTTTTTAGCTGGTGAGTGAAATTTTTTCCGGAAAATATTGTCTAGTATTTGGTTAGAGAGTAGAAAATATTTTTTTATGCTACTCTCCTCACTCCTCCCCCTCCCCCTCCCCCAAGTCTCCATATTTCCTTGCTCCCCTTCCTCCCCTCTAAATACCTAACGTTTTCAGTACTTTATTTTCTTTAAGAATTTAATTATTCTTCTAAAAATTCACATAAACCCAAAAGAACTAACACTACAAGAAAAATTGAAATTAGCTACGGATGTCGATGCTATTATGTCGCTAAAACGCTCGTAGCTAGCGAAATTTTTTGATAATCTGTTGCTAAATGAGATTAGCGACGGATTTTTCTGTTAGCTATAGAATTTGTCCGCTGCTAAAACTTGATTTTTTAGTAGTGTAATGTGCAGTTTTACTATTTCGCAAAAACAACTTGAAATTTATGCTTCATAACTAAAAAGAAAATACTCTTTTTTTGGTTGAAAAAAAAAGTACTATTTCTACAATATGAAAATAAAGTACTCATTTATTGAAATCAAGGAAAATACTTTTTTATGATATACATCGTGAAAAGAAAAAATAATTTTGTTGAAATGAAAAAAAAAACCTTTTTTACATCATGAAATGAAAGTACTTTTTTTGTTAAAATAAAAAAAATACTTTTTTATATCATGAAAAAAATACTCTTAGTTGAAATGAAAAAAAAAGTACTATTAATAATATTTTTATTTAGTGTGGGGGTGGGAGTGAGGGGTGGGGTGGGGAAGGTAGAGAAGAAGTTTTGAAAAATATTTTCTCTTCTTTTAATAGGAAAAATATTTTCCTCCAATTGAAGAAAAATGAGTTCACAAAAAAAAAAAATTGAAAAACTTCGTACCAAACACACCCTTATTTACTTTATAGGTAATTATTTTAAGTGCTTATTGCAAAATAGGTTTGCGGAAAAAGGAAGCGACACTAAAAGTAATGTTAGAAAAATGAGAGGATCTTTGCCAATTATTGTATTGCAGAAGCAAGTGGTATCTAATAATTGTCTATCTTAAAGTTTTTGGAATAAATTCGCCTAAGTTTTTAGAAAAAAAGTTCTAATAATTCTTCTTTTTAGGTCAAGTGGGAGGTATCTCTCTAGCATTCCATCCAAGAATTAAACGTTATTTTCCAATTGGAAACCATCCTCAGATTTAATGGATCAAAACCATTTGGCCCACAATCTTGTCACTTGTGACTTTTAAACCCAACCTAATTTGCATATATACCATTTACTTAGAAAATTTTAACTTTTCTTTCTTCTTTCGTAATTTCCAGCTTCTTTTAACTTAAAAAATGTTGGTCTCTTCATTCCAATTAGCAGTGGCTTTAGCAAATTGAAAATTTTCAAAGAAAGTGTAAATTGAAAAATTTCAGGGAGTGATAAAGATAGTTTAGACAAGTACACATATAAGGCGATTAAATATCTTTCTAAAGAGATGTGCAAAAACTTAAAACAAAACAGATAATATGAATCAAAAAGAGTAATATTTGTTAATGTAGCATGTAGAGAGAGATCTTTCGAGATGAATGGTGATCAAATGCAAGAAGTATATGGCTACTCATTACAAAAGTTGCATTTAATAACTGAAAATTCGGAGCAGTAAAAACAAAGAGCAAAACAGACAAACAAAAAGTCACGGATTAAAACGTTTCCGCCATGAAAAGAGGCAGCTATTAATTGGAAGCTGTGCAGACACAAAAGTACATTAACAGAAAACACAAGCTGTTACTAAAACATAATTACAGTCATGAACGAGGTAAAAACACTTGGCCGAAGTAAAATTTTCACCAATAAAATTCAAAAAAAAAATACGAACAAGCTAAAGCGATTCAATATCTAATATGTGTACGTAAAAAAGCGAAGAGGTTCAGCCGAACCCCTTATGGCCCCCTAACTCCGCGCTTATTACACAATGTAAGGACGAAAAGAAAAAAAGAAATAATGAAACATCATCAATCGAAGAAGATCAGAGTACGTACCTGGGTAAATTGCACTCATTGGGCTGCCATCTATATTTGAGATAATCTTTATCTGGCCTTCCATTTTTTAGACAATCAAACTGTTTTTCAATAAACGGACACACTGATGAATCGTAAAGAGGATAAGAATCATCATAAACCCAATTCCCTTCAAATAAATCACAGCCGTTGGTTCCCAACTGGTTTACATCATTGATCAACTTCCCATGGACATGGCTCAACATGGAAACAAGAACCAACAGAGAAAACACCACGAGAAAAGACAATAAACAAGACATGGTTTAATTTATTTTTGCTAATATTTTTTTCCACAAATGTGTGGAGAAATGCACATAATAATAATGGGGAAGGAAGCAATATAAAGGAAGGTAGCGAGAGAGTAAAAACGAAACGCTGAGAATATGAGAAAGAAAATTTAAGTATGAAAAAGAAGGTCACGTGTTAGTTAGAAATGATACTAATGGTCCTAACACCTATTTTAGCAATTATAGACTTGTAGATTTCTTGATGGAGAAAAGGTTAGTAGTTTTAATTTATTTGCCTACAGATAAAGAACATGAACAAGAAAAGATAATGAGTAATATTATATTTGAATAATAAATAAAATTAAAAAAAAAAAAAAAGGAAAAGAGAACGGAAAGAAGTTAAAACTAATATTAGACCTTAGTGTAATCAGGTTACAAATTATCTCAACGAAAAGTTCATGATATATGATATGGTCTACAAACTTTTAGTATTACCTACTAGAAGAAGCTCTATGGTTTGTTAGTATTAATTACTTAATAAATATCTTGATTTATAACTGATTTTTGAAATCTTCAGTAGTTAAATCATGATTCTATTTAATGTCTTCATTATTTGACTTAGCCTGATTTTTTATTCCGTTGATCATTTCAATTTATAGAGAAAAGCCATATGAAAAAGTGCGATCTTCTTTCTTATGGAGTAGTAATTGTTATTTTTGGAAAAGTTCTAACAATGCTTTCAAATGGCAAAGTATTTTTACTTATTTTATTTAAGCACTTCAATTAAGCAGTAAAGCCTTTTTTTTTTATCTAATTAACCTCAAATGGAAATTTTATTACTTTAGGTAACAGGGAATCGAATTCGCATATGGTGTCTAAGTTTTTGTCCTAAAAGCAATTCCAAACATCTGAGAGAAGTTTTTCTTCGTTAATATTTCTACTAAACGAAATTAATTTTAAAAATTTATAAACATTTTACAAAATACATTTGCATGTTAAAGCAGTGTCTATATAAGTTGGATTTTAGTACATGACATCAAAATGATTTTTGGAAGAAATGTATGTTTTGGTTTTTATGTTTTTAAATGAAAATCTATTTCAGAAAATAAAAATAAAAATTGGCTTTTCAGCCTTTGGTCACATGCTGTTTAGCTTCACATCGGCAACCGCAACCTGTCACAATCACCTCATTGGCTAATTTTCTGTCCCAGCCTCAGCAACGGGCTTTTAGATCTGTACTTGTTTTTTAACTTATATCTTTTTTGCAAAATAAATTGCAAGCATACTCACTTTTTCCATAAACTTCAGGCATACAGGTCTGTAGTAACAAAGACAATCATACAAACTTCAGGATTTTAGGTTTTTTCAAAAACTTCAGCAGAAGTGCTGAAATTACTTAGTTCATTTGTAAAAACTTCAGCACTAAATAAGCTGAAGTTTTGTTCTGGATTAATTAGTTTTTTCATAAAACTTTTTCAAAAACTTCAGCATCTTCTGGTGAAGTTAATTAGTTCATTTGTAAAAACTTCAGCACTGTGCTGAAGTTTTGTCCTGGGTTCATTCGTTTTGTCGTCATTAACTTTTTGAAAAACTTCAGCAGAAGATGCTGAAGTTTTTGAAACTAAACTAAATAACTTCAGCATCTTCTGCTGAAGTTAATTAGTTCATTTGTAAAAACTTCAGCACTCTATATGCTGAAGTTTGTCCTGGGTTCATTCGTTTTGTCGTCATTGGCTTTTTGAAAAACTTCAGCAGAAGATGCTGAAGTTATTTAGTTTAGTTGTAAAAACTTCAACACCCAATATGCTGAAGTTTTGTCTTGAATTCAATAGTTTCTCATAAAAAGTTTTTTGAAAAACTTCAGCAGAGGATGTTGAAGTTATTTAGTTAAGTTTAAAAACTTCAGTACTAAGTAAGCTGAAGTTAAGTTTTGCAATAAAGTTTTTTCAAAAACTTCAGCAGAAGATGCTGAAGTTATTTAGTTAATTTGTAAAAACTTCGGAACTAAGTAAGCTGAAGTTAAGTTTTGCAATAAAGTTTTTTCAAAAACTTCAGCAGAAGATGCTGAAGTTATTTAGTTAATTTGTAAAAACTTCGGAACTAAATAAGCTGAAGTTTTGCACAGGTATTAGGAAGGCGGCGCCTGAAGTTGTAAAAATTAGGGTATAGATTAAATAATTTTAAAAATATAGGTATAGGTTAAATGGGGGCGACCAAATAGAATACCCCGCGTAATTTTTACCTCTATAATTATGGTTTTGTTCACAGCCCAATCATAGGCCCAACAGTTTGGGCCTAATTCGAGAAATCTGAGGGGCATTTGCATATATATTCACTTTTGGGTCTCGTTGAAGTTATATTTGTATTGCATAAAAATTTACAAAATTTACTATTCGGAATCTAAAGTAGTTTATCTCTTTAAAATGCAACTTTAAAAAATTTAAATCTTAAGCAGTTCAATCTTTTCAATGCAACTTCAAAAATCAAATCTTAATTTCTTTTATCTTTCAAATTCAAATTCAAATCCTAAGAAGTTTCAAGCTCTTCAATGCTACTTCAGAAATCAAATCTTAAGTTTTTCTATATTTTAAATGCAGCTTTAAAAAATTCAAATCTTAAGTAGTTCAATCTTTTCAATACAACTTCACATTTCGAATCTTAAGTTCTGGAATATAACTTTGTTCTTCGAATTTTAACAAGAAGATAAACTCAAATAGCCATCTACCTAATCTCTTAAACTAAAATGACTGGTAGATATATAATATACGTCTAATTCATATATAATATATGTATAATCAATGTATAATTTATGTATATCGGCTAGAAAATACAAATATTGAATCTGATCGGCTATTTGTGTAACAATCCTTTGTAACAACACATCACAAGATTCAACGCCCAAATCTAATCCAAATAACCTCAACTAAGAAGAAGAAGAAGAAGAAGAAGAAGAAGAAGAAGAAGAAGAAGAAGAAGAAGAAGAAGAACCTGCGATGGTATTTTGCAACTAAGAAGAAACCAAAAATATTCGAAGTTATCCAAAAATTGAGTATTAGTTAAATTTTTATTTAAAAAGTGAATATATATTAAATAGAGGTGACCAAATCAGGTGCCTTGTGAAAGTTTTTACATCTGTGTGCTACATATTCTACAATGATTTGTACAAGTAGGATCATTTAGTGCCACCGTTTATATTTTAACTTTATCAAGAAAAAAATTAAATATAGCCTCGTTGTCAGAATTTTAAAGCACCGTTATAAGAATTTTAAGCATGCTGCCAGAATTTAAAAGTAGAAATTTTAAAGTATACTGTCAGATTTTAAAACATGCTGTTAAAATTTTGTAGCACGCAACCAGAATTTTAAAATATGCTACCATAATTTTGAAGCACACTATCAGAATTTTTCTAGAACTAAATACTGGCTATGTGCTTCAAAAATTTGCCCACGAACTTTAAAATTTCGACGCAAGTTTATTTTACTAATTTTTTTCTTAATGAGGTCAAAATACAAGTCTCGGTAGATTAGGGATGTTCAAAATCGAATCGAAATCGAAGCTTAATGGCTTATTGGTATGGGGTTAACGATTTAACGGACGAGGAACAAATTGAAATTTTTTTATTAACGGCTTATCGGTTCGGATTATTCAATTTTCTTAACGGATAATTCGTTAACCCGTTAAGACTATATATATATTTATTTATTTTTATCCATATATGTATTAAATAATCAAAAAACTTTCACTTCCAGTACTCTATCTCTAACGCCTAAATAATTAGAAACCCTAACGCCTAAATTTCAACCAGCAGCCACCAGCAGTACTCTATCTCGTTGACTTCCAGCACTCTATCTTGTCGACTTTCCGTCTTCCTCTCGCCTTCTCATCGACTCGCCGTCTCCCACTCGCAGTCTCGCTGACTCGCCATCTCCCTCTCGCCGACTCGCCGACTCTCCTCTCCATCTTGCCGTCTCGCCTCTTCCTCTCACCATAGCCAGAGCAACAATCAACAGATGGTAATTTTCTTTTCTTATTGATGTCTTTAAAAACAAAGATCATCTCAATTCTCAATGTATTCAGATGCTTGCTTCAGTATACATAAACATGAACTCATCTGTTTTGAAACATAAACACAAGTTTTGTGAAGTATTGAATCTGTGCTTGCAACTGCTATGATTAGTCAGCATCAGTAGTTATCAGTAGAAACCCTATCTTCTATTATCATTAATAAGCATATGATGGTTGTGTATGTGACATCTCGACACTTCTGTGATTGGATGTGAATTTCTGGATAATGCCTCAGATCTTGTCATCTAAATATCAATTACTGAGTTTTGGTTGTTGTTAAAAATTGTTTGCTTTTCTTTTACATGTGAAAAAGGTTTCTTTGAGACTATCTTCAATTCGAAAGTGGACTTCTTATTGTTAATATAATGATCCTACCTACATTATTGTTGTTTGTTATGGCTCTCTTGAGTTATGTTTTTTCATAGTGGAACTTAAATCGCTACACTTACTGTCAGAACCGAGTCATTTTTGTAAACATTAAGAAGATTAAGTACTAAGTTGCGGAGTCTAGAAAGATATTTAGGTACCATATCGATGTAGGAGCTGTTTAAACGCCTTTTACATTTGCATGTTTTGTCATTTCTTTACAGACCATGAGATAGGTAATATTAGTAGACCTATGCCTTAGAATTGTAAATTTTCTAGATTGGTCTGTCCTTTTCAATGGAGCTACCAGAAAATATATATTTTTCTCCACTAACTAGGTAGGTTCATTACCTTTAGTTTTAACCTATAGTGGGGGTGGATTGGGGATGCACTTAATTCTGCAGTTTCTCTTAAAAAATGGAACGATGATAAATCTGTTCGAAGTTAAAGACCAGTGGAACACAAATTGCAGTTTGAAATGTGATCTATCTTTTGATATTCCAGTTCTAAGTGGGAATGCATGTGATAATGTTTGTGTATGTGACATCTCGACACTTCTGTGCTTGGATGTGAATTTTGTTGGATAATGCCTTTGATCTTGTCATCTGGAAGATGTTAGGATGAAGCAATATCCAAATTGTAAGTTGATAATATATGTGGATATGTTTCTTAAATTCCATAACATCCAGTGATATAGGTCATGAGAAAATTGATGTCAAGCTAGAGATCTTTCCTTACAGCAATGAAGTAAAACTTCTTAGCAATTTGATGGGGTTTGAAACTTATCATGTACATTGCATGCTTCCTTGTGTTAAATGTATCAGCCTAATCATGTAAACCATGTACATTGCATTCTTCCTTGTGTTAAATGTATCAGCCTAATCATGTAAACCATGTACATTGCATGCTTCCTTGTGTTAATTGTATCAGCCTAATCATGTAGTATTTTTACATTTGCATGTTCCTAGTTCTCTCTATGCATATGAAGTTTTAATGCTCAACGTCATTGCTTGTTCATATACTAAAAGCTTTTGGGTAACTGTTGTGTGGTCTTCAGCTCTTCTTATTGCCTCAAGACAGTAGTATTTAACTACTTCGTTGCCTAGTGTTGAAATTTGGTGTATGCATATTTTTTACAGGGATCTGCTCACTTATGGATTAAGCTGTTATTTGAACTTTGAAGCTGCAGAAATTCAAGCACTATTAGGCGTTAGCTGCAGGCCAAACATTTATGTGTAGTATTTTGGACTTGAAAATGGATTAATCATTTTGAAATATATATTATGGACTCACTTTGAATATAGACTAGAATTTTCTATTCTGAATTTTTATGCTAGGCGTTAATAGACATATGTATTTCTGGACTCATCTGTAATGTAGTTTGCTTTGGGATGTAATGGACTCATCTATTATATTCTATAGACTGGAATGTAGTCTACTGAGTGTAAGAATTTTTTTGAGTCACAGCGGTCAGCAAATAATTAATGCACGCAATATAGATTGAATTAGACCGATAAACCGTCCAATAAGAGCTAAACCGATACCAATCCGCCTGATATCTTATCGGGTGGCTAGCGGATTAATACATTTAAAATTCGATAATCGATAAGCCAAACCGTTAAGAGTAAATAACCGCCCGATAAGAAGTCCTACAGTAGATCACTAAGAGTTTCATGATTAGCAAAACTTACATTGCCACTAGCCCTGGCGGATAGTCATGAGATTCCAAATTTTTATCTTTTCCTTTTCTCCTTTTTCTTTTTTTTTTCTTTTACTTCCCTCTTTACATATTTCAGAAAAACTAAAACTTGGTAAATGAATTGTAGATTCCCTCCAACGCGTACAAGATCTCTTTCATATAGCACATACACAAAAAAAAAAAAAGAGAAGAAAGTGTCAAACTTTCATAGAGGCCTTTTATATAGTGACAATGTATATACATGTTGATACCTAATTTTTCCCTGTATTATTTCTAAAATGCATATATCTTTTCAAAACTATGCATTAACATCAATTGATACTTTTTCATAATTTTTACATTTTTTAAATTAATTTATTCCAGTATTTTATTTATATAAACAATTACAAATTGCATCACAAATGACTTTATAACATTTTATGATTTAATTTTGCTAATTATAGTCATATTAAGTTCAAATTATTTTACAAATGGCCAAATTTACACCTTTTGGTTACAATTGCAATAACTTTGTAATTATAGCCCGTGCATACATTATTGTGTTATTTTCACCAGAATATGGCTCATTGTATTTTTTGGAATATTGAATAATTATTTTAAAACATTTATATGCATGAAAATTATTTTTATAATTTGTTAATTATTTTATAAATTAATTTGTATTCAATTACTTGGGTACTTAATAAATAGCCCCTTTGTTTTCAGACCTAACCCTTTTCGAACCAGCCAAAACCCTTTTTAAAATTAGCCCAAACCTACACACTTGCCGACCCAATTGCCCATTTAATCGTGGCCGTTGATCATTTTGATCAACGGTCCACAAACCCACTTCCATAATTTAACCTAACTTACACCCCCCCCTCCCCAAACCCTCTCATTCTCTCCCTCTCACCCGCCGTCATCATCTCCCTCGTCTTTCAAACTCTCTCGACCTAACCCTAATTCTAAACGCCTTCACCGACGTAAACCTCCACCTTATGATGCTCCCATGTCTTCTCCGACCAGCCCTAGCCCTCTACACGCCATGGCTCTTTGATTTCTTGGATCCTTGAGAAGATCTCAAGGAACCCAATGGGTTCTGGTTGAAACTTGCCTGTCTCAGGCCATTTTTCATTTGTGAATAAGAATTTCTCCTTATTTTTGTTACGAATCTATGGGTTCTTGACCTATTCTCTCATTTCTAA